>SNQJ01S0152874.1:0-15386 GCA_010110895.2 Picea sitchensis | reverse complement strand
AGGGGGGGGGGACGGATCCTGAACCAGATTAAATTTCTAGTGCTGAAGAATACTTTTCTTAGAAGGAGGGCCATTCAGATCCGTTGCATGCCAATGTTTTAGCCTGATGGTTTCCATAATGTTAAGGAGGCTTTGCTTCCAGCAGTGTTGCCAAGGGAGCTGATAATTCCGAAAGATTCTTCTGTTCCTTTCCTTCCAGATTTTCCAAAGTATAAAGCCTGGGAGAAGTTGCCAGATACGGTTGAGAAGGGGTGATTGAAAGGAATTGTCTCTCCACTCTACTATGGTGTCGATGATACCATCCCACTTGTGGTCCGAGGTGCGCATGATCAACGCACATTGCTCCCAAATTTGAGTGGTGTAGGGGAAGGTGTTGAGAAGATGGTTCATAGTCTTGGCTTCTTCTCCACAAAGAATACAGATGAATGGACCAAAAAAAACCCTTTTCGAGAGGTTATCCCAAGTGAGGATGCTCGAGTGAGTAACAAGCCAGAGGAAAAGACTGATTTTTGGCCAGTGTTTTAGGGCCCAGATTTTGCTCCATTCCTTCCATAGGGGTAACGGGTCCGAGTGATTTTTAATGGGATAGGCCTCTTTTATGCCGAAGGTTCCCCTTGGCAAGTATCCTCATCATAGGATGTCCTCCCCTATCAGAATGGGGATTTTCCTTTTATTGATTTCACTGTGCTAGGGCTGAAGGGCCATGTGTGCCTCTAAATCCAGGTGCTCCTTCTTTGAAATCCAACATCTCCAGGTGGGCTCTATTGGGTTGTCCTGCCAGTAGTCTACCACATTTTTCAAGCCTGCTTGTGTGGCTGGGATGTTGAAAGTGTCAGCCCAGTCTTCATGCTCCACAATTGGCCACTGTTGCGACGAATCTTTCCAGAACAAAGTTGTTTGCCCATTCCTAATTTCCCAGAAGGCGTGACTTGTGAAAAGATGTCGATTCTGCCTGATTGTCATTCAGATTAGGGATCCAGGGTTTTCCCCATTCCATCTAATCAGGTTTCTCTTTGCCATGTTGGGTGCATATTTCCTTCTCGAGAGATTGGCCCACAAATCTTGAGGTTTTTTTAGCCATATCCACCAGATCTTAGCACTTAGGATTTTGTTCATAACTGAGGGATCCCTTAACGCAAGGCCCCCTTGAGATTTGGGTTTGCAAAGTTTATCCCAGCTGATGAGTGCCAGGTTTTTCCCTTTTTTAAGGCCTTTCCAAAGGAAATTCCTTTGCAGGTTTTTTATGGTAGTAAAGACAAAGTTTGGGGTCGCGAGATAAGAAAAGGTATAGACAGGTAGGGCTTGAAGCACGACTTTAAGTAGAATGAGGTGAATGGGGAGATTGAGGGCTCTGTAGGTCTAGGAAGAAAGCCTCTTAGAAAAGGAGGAGAGAATATTCTCCCACGACCTGTTCTTGAGGGTGTTTTCCAGCAAGGGGATGCCAAGGTATTTGGATGGAAGGGAGCTTCGGGTGAAACCCATGATTTCAAAGATATGACGTTGAATCATAGAAGGGGTATTGAAGAAGAAAAAATGGGATTTGTCTTTGTTAAGCTCCATTCTTGAGGCATCACAAAATGTTTGAAGGATCGAGAGTAAAGAGGGGGCTTCCTTTACTGTGGGGGAGCCCATCATCAGGGTATCGTCAACAAATTGGTTGTGAGAGATCGAAGGAGATATACCGTGTAGGGGTAGACCAGTCAATGATTTATTAGCTATGGCGGCATGAATGGAGTGACTGAGACCCTCGACCATAATAATGAAAAGGAAACGGGATAGAGGGTCACCTTGTCTGATTCCTCTGGAGGGAGAAAAAGGACGAGAAGGGACCCCATTAACCAGGATGGAAAAGAAAGCAGAGGAGGTAACATTTAGAATCCACTCTACCCAAGTGTGTTCAAAACCAATGGCAAGGAGCATTGCATGCATGTAATCCCAGCTTAACTTATCAAAGGCTTTGGAAAGGTCCAGTTTTAGGAGCATACCTGGTGTGTGGGTCTTCTGTAATGAGTGAATCACTTCATGCGCTAGGATGACACTGTCCAGGATTTATATGCCTTCCACATAGCCCGATATCTCTCGAGAGATGATCCTCGGTAGGATGGGCTTGATTCATCTAGAAATCACTTTGGTTAGGAGTTTATAGATGGCGTTGCACATAACGATGGGTCGAAACTGCTTGGGGTGATTGATTTTCCCCTCTTTGGGAATGAGGGTGAGGAATGTAGTGTTGAGAGTCGGGAGGAACTGCCCTGAAGATCTGGAGTCTTCAATGATTTCTAAAACCTCTTCCCTGATCATCTGCGAGAAGTGATGGAAGAAGTTGCTAGTAAATCCATCTGGTCTCGAAGCATTGCCTTTGGGGGTGTCCTGGAGCGCTTGATCTACTTCCTCGAGAGCAATGGGCCTGAGCAGAGATGCATTCTATTCCTGAGTGATTAGGGTGGGTATGTGTTGCGTAACCTTGGAAATGGCTTGAGATTTGTTATGTATGGGCTTCGCAAGGAGGTATTTGTAGTAAGCGACGAGTTCCTTTTACAGATCCTCATGAGAATGGATGAATTGGCCATTTCTAGAGGTTAACTGTGTGATTCGATTGGTGTGTCGCTGCTGAAGGGTGGACCTGTGAAAAAATTTGGTGTTTCGGTCACCCTCCTTGAGCCACTCGATGCGAGATTTTTGTTTCCACATAATCATTTCTTGGGATTTCCTGTCTTCCATCTGTTGGCTTAAAGATGCTTCTTGGGTTTTAAGGTCTTCAGTGAGTCCATGCTCCTAGACTTGTCTTTGCACCATGCTCATTTGATCTTTCAGCTTCTTTTGGGAGTTGAAAATATTGCCAAAGGTTTGCCTATTCCAGAGTCTGAGCTATTGCTTAAGATTCTTGAGCCTCTGCTGGAATCGATACATCTTGGAGCCATGAGGTACTGCTGCCTCCCTCCACCACTCAAGGATTTTTTCGTGAGCATCCGGGTGGATGAGCCAGAACTGTTCAAACTTGAAGGGTTTATGACCTGGAGTGGCCGGCACATCCAACCATAGCTGAATGGGCGAGTGATCTGACCCATTAAAATCCAAAATTCTTTCCTCAAGAGCTATTCCTTCCAATAGCAGGGAGTGTGATATTAGGAACCGATCTAGTCTGCAAGCTATTTGATGTATTCCAGTTCTCTTGTTTTTCCAGGTGAAGGTGCCATTGGGGGTTTCTAGGTGAATGAGGTCGATGTTGTCTATAAGATTTTGGAATTCGCTGGATTCCTGTTCCAGGCGTCGAGTTCCTCCTTTTTTTTCATCCAGGTTGCGTATCAGGTTGAAGTCACCCCCTACAATCCATCTGTTTTCCTTGGTTAAGGTAGACAAGTACTCCATATTTCTAAGGAAGGCTTGCTTATCCCTTGTACTAGTCGGTTCGTAGACATTGGAGAGGTGGCAAGGTTTATTGGAGTCGATGAGCCTTTCGGCGGTTGTGATAGACCATTTGGTCGTGATGAAGGTTTCCATAATGGTTGTGCTGGGGTTTCAAAGTATAGCTAGGCCTTCGGCTATGCCTGTGGCCGTAGTGGATACCTCTTTCCCTTTCTTCCAACAGTAGGGGAGAAACCTATCTATGTCTTCAGTAGCACATTTTGTTTCTTGGAGCAACATTATGTCCGGTTTATCTACTAAGATCAAATGTCGTAGCAGTTTTTTCTTGCTACGCTTGTTGAGACATCTTATATTCCAGGGGAGGATCTTCATGAGGAGGAGGGGGAGGGGAGAGGGGGAAATATGTCCGATATGAGGTGGATGTGACCAGAGTTTACCATGAAGTGACCTATCTCTTGTATGAGCTTGTTCGCTGACTTCGTTCCTCTTTCCTTTTCATCTTTCTGAGGTTTTCTCTGATCCTTTGGTTGGTTCCCTCGTATACCCAAACCATTATTGGATCTGGCTGTGGATTCGACTTAGGAGTTGAGGAATACCTTGTGCACTTTTTGTCGTTGAACTGGAGGTATGGTGTACAATTTCTAGTGTCGATATGAATTCTCTAGGTGCTCCAAGTCCACACCTGCTAGTTCTTGCTCGTCGAGGTCCATCTCGACATCCCCATCCTCTATTTCCAGGTGATCCTCTATTCAAGTTGTGGGGTATGTTGATGAAGTGTTTGGATTAGTCTCTGGCAGTGATCCTTCTTTCCCTTTGCCTGTTTGCTGGGGTGTTTTATCTGTTTGCACCTCTTTGGGGTCTGAGGGGTTCTCCAATTGATCTTGTAGGACTGCATATTTGTTGTTGGTGGAAAAATCCTTACTTGCCTAGGTTTCCTGCTTTCTTCCTCCTTTTCTGCGCTTTCCAGGCGCTTGAGTGAAGCCATCCTTGTCTTTGTCGGCATCTGAATTCCCCTCTTTGTTTGTAGCATTGAGGGGGCATTCTCTAAAAAGATGTTTGTGCGCATGGTATTTCCTACATTTGAACGGAATATGTTCATAGTCAATGGTTTTCATCTAGTCCTCATCATGGTACTCTACGGCTATGGAGCCCCGGAGCGAGTTGGCTATATTCAGGTATACACAGATGTGCGCATATGAGGTGCATCGTCTTTTCTTAGTGGCCTCTGAATATTTGACATAGACGCCAGTGGTGTTACCTATGCTTGTAAGAACCTCCTCTAGCCAAAATTCCCGAGGTAGGGAATATAGTCTGATCCACACTGGTGCATGTGCAAAGTCTTCCATTTCAGGGCTAAATTTCTCTGTCCAGAACCTCAAGAAGAGTCCCGCTGAGTTGAAAAAGTACGACCCTCCGTAAAAAATGTGGTTTTGGTCCTCGAGGTTGTGCAGGATGATAGTGAAGAAACCCTTGGAGCCCACTTATAGTTCATAATGTCCTTTGGGCTTCCACCAATGCTGTATCCATTTGATCAGGTCCTGTTTCGAGGGCGAGAGCCCTAAAAATGTGCCTACTAAGGCGTAATCTCTCATATATTGTTTTTGCTCCTCAATGCGGGGAGAATTGATAATGTATTTCGGGCATGTGGTGCTTGTGGGATACACTTTCCTGGTAGCCATGGCCTTGACACATTTGTGGGTRTTGGTGCTTTCCYTGAATCAATGTCCATCTCCTTGTCCTTGAAGGTTCCTTCGGCCAATAACTTAGAGCGTAGATCAGAGGGAGGTTCGAAGGTGGGCCGCTTGGAGCCCTCTCCCGTGCTTCCATTCGTCGTTGCCTGGCTGTAAGACGGGCCTCTCGACCCTCCGAAACCCTAAACCCTAGGGTGGTGCCGCTTAAAAATAAATAAAAAATTGTAACAGTATATATTAATATGGTATCGATCAATGAGAAAAAGATGGTATTGTTCAGTTAGACATTGTAATAAAGTTTCTTTTAAATAGCGTTCTGGAAAGTTTTCAAGATTTTTTAAAAATTAAATAGAATATAAAATTGATAAATAAACATAATACATCTAACTTCTACTATTCACTTCTTAGCACGAAGGACAAGCAATTAAACCATATACATTAAACCATAATATAAACAAATAAACATAAATAAGTATATATATATGCTTAAAGGACACTATGGTTTTGTTGGTAATTATGTGCTTAAATATTACGCATCATATACTATTTTAATAAACGAAATACATGCTGAGATATCTCCGGTCTGCGTTATAATATCTCATTATTAGAAAATAATATGATGTTTAGTCTTATCAAACAGCAAAATTCTAAGCTTATGTAGACTGTCATTAAATGGTAACATGTTTCCTGAACTTCATAGCATTTGAATTTGTACCTTACAAAAGGATAAAATTTTCCCAAAGATTTGACAGCTGAAACTTATCAAAGATGCCCAACTTAATGGCAGCACAGATTTGAGTTCGCCACACGTTCTTTTATGAATATGCACAAAAAGACTGACAAAGTGGGTCACTTAGAGCCTTCTCCCATGCTTCCATTCGCCGCTGTTCTGGTTGTAAGATGGCCTTCTCGACCTCCCAAACCCTAAACCCTAGGGTGGTGCCGCTTAAAAATAAATAAAAAATTGCAATGATATATTAATATGGTATCGATCAATGAGAAAAAGATGGTATTGTTCAGTTAGACATTGTAATAAAGTTTCTTTTAAATAGCGTTCTGGAAAGTTTTCAAGATTTTTAAAAATTAAATAGAATATAAAATTGATAAATAAACATAATACATCTAACTTCTACTATTCACTTCTTAGCACTAAGGACAAGCAATTAAACAAGTACATTAAACCATATATATATAAACAAATAAACATAAATAAGTATATATATATGCTTAAAGGACACTATGGTTTTGTTGGTAATTATGTGCTTAAATATTAAGCATCATATACTATTTTAATAAACGAAATACATGCTGAGATATCTCCGGTCTGCGTTATAATATCTCATTATTAGAAAATAATATGATGTTTAGTCTTATCAAACAGCAAAATTCTAAGCTTATGTAGACTGTCATTAAATGGTAACATGTTTCCTGAACTTCATAGCATTTGAATTTGTACCTTACAAAAGGATAAAATTTTCCCAAAGATTTGACAGCTGAAACTTATCAAAGATGCCCAACTTAATGGCAGCACAGATTTGAGTTCGCCACACGTTCTTTTATGAATATGCACAAAAAGACTGACAAAACTTAAAGTTAAAGTAAAATCAAAATAAAATTAACAAAAAAACTGGACATAATTCTTACTAACTGAAAACTGGACATAGATTGGCATAATTGCAATATGTCAAAAAACACAGTAGTAAAAGAACATGGAAGATGCACCATATTTAATGGGGTATGATTATAGCAAGGGTATAATATACTTATGATTATTTTAAATACACTATTTAACTATAAAATTAGGTTTTTAGTTTATTGTTTAGTCCAGTAGAATAATTTATTTATGTGCTATTATATTGACACTCTCTTTTTGTATTGAACCCGCTTTTGTTTAATTCAATTTTTTAATTACATATTTCAATTTTATGGTCAACAAAGATACAAAGATACTCGCATATTCTTCTTCTTACATTTAAATCAATGAATAAGATTTCAAGAACTAACTCCCTTCATTTATAAATGTATCCCTTAACATGTTTACTTTTTTACATTTACTACATCATCTTAAGGAATTAATATTTGACTATCTATTGCCTGATTAATAGATTTACTTGATATTAAACATTTCCTTCACTACTAACCTTTTATCTTTTACTTCACTATTAACATTTATTTGTCAGAATTGGCCATATCTGTCATATAACTACATTAACTCCAATCTTATGGCCAACAATGAAAGATGCATACCAAAATCAACGAATAAAATTTAATGTTGATAATTTCCTTGCATTTATAAATGCTAAATACATCGGTTGACATATTTATTTTTTCACATTTACTAAATTATCTTAAAGAATTATTGTTTACCCATCTAATTATCAAATTATTGTTTACCCATCTAATTATCAAATTTAGGTGATTAATATATACTTTATATCAATCCTTACTTCACTATTAACCTTTTATCTTTTACTTCATGTTAGGATATATTTCATACAATGGACAATTTCATTTTATGCATTACAAATTTCACTTTACACATGCACGTGGTAATGCATAGTTTCATTTTCATTTTTTACTTCTAGATTATTTAAAATTGTAATTAAATTGACATATATCGATAGGAATATGGAAAACCTAAATTGGACTTCCGTGATTATCTAGTTTCAGTTTGAGCCACACTTTCGTTGCAGAAGCCTAAATCTCTAGTACCCACGTATGGAAAACCTAACTTGAACTTCCGTGACTTCCGTGTTTATCTAGTTTCAGTTTGAGTTTGAGCCCCACTTTCGTTGGAGAAGCTATTATGTGTAAATCTCTAGTACCCACGTCAAATGAGAGTTAGATATCATGTGTAAAACTATAACTTCTATCCAAAAATGAATTTTCGAACAATGTGAAGCATAATTGGAACAACTTCAATAACTCGTATATTTTTCAATTTACAAGACATGCACGGTTTATCGATTTACATGACATGCATACCAAGAATTGATATGCATCCATGAAAAAGATATAACCATTTCAATTTTTTCTGCAACCTTTGACTAATTTGATAACATTAAATATGATTCAAGTTTTTCCTATTGCCTTGCCTAATTTGATCATATCAACACACTGGCACTCGATGAAGTGATCATATGAAATACCTTTTCCAAAACCCTAATAAGTTTGAAAGACTTTGATTTGCTATTTAGAAGCGGTTTAAAATTTACTCTACCAACCAAGGATGAAGTTTCATTTCCGGTTTAAAATTTACTCTACCACCAAGGATGAAGTTTCATTTCTTTTTAATTGAAGGTTTATTTTTGCTTAATTGGCTTAGAGATCTATGGGAAGAAATTATTGGTTCTGAAAAACAAAAGAAGGATAATGTTTTAATTCCTTTTAATTGGCTTAATTATGAGAATATAAGTATTTTTCAAGTGGCAATAGCGAGACAGAATAAATTAGAGCTCATGCATCAATCTGTAAGTGAGAATTTAATAGTTTGTATGTCATATTATGTACAAGCTCGTTGTGTTAGTTATGTGATCGAACGCAGAAAAATGTACGTGCTTTAAATGAAGACAAAGAATTGTGTTAATCAAAATAGAGATAGCCTACTCAACTTGAGTGGAGTGTGAATGGCTTCGGCTCAAAAGCGGGAATGCATATTTAATATATGAGTAGAACTTTGTAATTTTGAGAAACAAAGCTCTTTTGATCAAATAAAATTAAGTTTTTTCCCTTTAAAAAAGAAACAAAGAAATGTTGAAGTTTTAATTCCTTTAATGAGAAACAAAGAAATGATGAAGTTTTAATTCCTTTAATGGACTTGGAGATGTATGGGGAACACTTCTTAATTGTGAGAATATGTGTAATTTTCAGGTGGTTAAATGAAGACAAAGAATTGTGTTAATCAAAATAGAGATAGCCTACTCAACTTGAGTGGAGTGTGAATGGCTTCGGCTCAAAAGCGGGAATGCATATTTAATATATGAGTAGAACTTTGTAATTTTGAGAAACAAAGCTCTTTTGATCAAATAAAATTAAGTTTTTCCTCTTAAAAAGAAACAAAGAAATGTTGAAGTTTTAATTCCTTTAATGAGAAACAAAGAAATGATGAAGTTTTAATTCCTTTAATGGACTTGGAGATGTATGGGGAACACTTCTTAATTGTGAGAATATGTGTAATTTTCAGGTGGCAACACTGACACTTAAATAAATAAATAAGAGGTGATGCATCCATTAGTATGTGAGAGTTTATTAGCATGTATGTCAGATTATGTACAACACATAATGCAGTAAAATGTAAGGGCGTGTAAATGAAAAGAGAGAGTTTTGTTAATAAAAGTATACTCTATTCGACTTGAGTGAACGGCTTTAGACTATTCCACTTTAGTGGAGTGTGAACGGTTATGGGACAAAGTGAATTTTTGGAATGTATATTTGCCAATAACTTGATCATTTAGGATTTATGGCGAGAATTTGTACTTTGAAAAACAAATTAAGACGAAGTTTTAATTCCTTTTAATGGGCTTAGAGATGTATGAGGAACACTTTTTAATTTTGAGAATAATCTTTTTTTTTAAGTATCAATAGTGAGAATTAAATAAATCCATAAATTCAAATAATGTTGTGTGTTTGGTGGTTTTATTCTTTTGTGTTTTGAAAAAATAGTTTATTTTTTTGGCTTCTCATAATACTAATACTAATAGTTTTCAAATAAGTTTTAGAGTTAGGGTTATATTACTATTTAATTACATTTATTATATCAAGAAAAATGCATTATAGAATTATTTGACTACATTTATTATATTAAGAAAATATATTACATTTATTATTTGATTACTAAACACATTAATGCATTATATTAATGATTAATATGAATTTGCTTAAGTTTTAAATTTTAATATGTATGTTGTATTGATTTTTAATTATGATGATATTTAATGCATTATATTAATAAAAAGATAGTATTATATCAAGAAAAAACATTAGATTTATTATTTGATTAGAAAAGACATTATTACATTTTATTATTTGATTTTAAAAGACATGATACAAAACATTATTATATCAAAAAAAAAATGTTACATTTATTATATAAAAAAAACCACATTATGTTAAGAGAAAGATAAAAGACATGATACAAGACATTATTATATAAAAAAAAAATGTTACATTTATTATATAAAAAAAACCACATTATGTTAAGAGAAAGACATTATATATATATATATATATATATATACATATATATTATATATTTGATTAAATTATTATATCAAGAAAATACAATATCACATTAATAAAAAAAAATTCTATTGAACTACCAAAAAACACACAAACTGTCTTCCTCTACTACTTGTATACCACTTGGGAAACTAAATCAATAAAAGAGGTAAAGTTTATGAGACCATACTGTGCAGCCATTGTTTTTATACAAAGAATTTTCCTACTTCCTTCTTTCGAGTGACCCTTGGCCCGAGCCCTAAGGTAATTCATAAAAAAAGAAAAAAAAAAAAGCTAGAAACTAGAGTGAAGGACCAAGTGGCTTAACTAACCGGTCATGATTTTGGTTCGGGGCTGAATTCTCTGTGATGTGGGGGGCTGAGGGAATCACTGTTGAGCTTGTTCGCAGAAGACAGACAAACAATTCACACATCATGAGGTCAAAACCATCCAACTAGAGTTGCATCATTCTCTGGGCCTCTTCCATTGTCTGTAACATTTGACCTAATAGGTTCTTAATGTGCCAATACAGTTCGACTATCTTCCAGTACTTTGTCTCGCCCCGATGTTCCTCGATCCGGGGACCCAGTCGAATTGTTACGTTTCTTCCACCTCCTCCTCCATTACATTGTTCTTCCTTCTAGAAACCATCTTTCTTCTCCAAGCCACTTGTCTTGAAATCGGAGCCCATTCGAGGCAAAGTAGAATTGGTTGCAGAGAAAGATTCATGTTGGATTCAAGAGGATGAAACTTCACGTTGGGGTTGACGCGAGGATTAACCTAGGGGAGAGTTACCTCCTCGTTGATAACCTAGGGGATAACCTCGTTGTGTCATTGCTTCCCAACACCCCCTTCACAATCTAGGCTAAGAGAGGAAGCAATTCAGATGTGGGAGGTTCTCGGCCCCGCCTTCTGTTTGGAGATCTCAAAGATTTTCCACTTCTCCTAAATTATTTTGTAGGGAGTTCTTAGTATTCCACCCTACATACTTCACCATGTTTTTTTTTCTAATGCCTCTTTCCATCGAGTGATAAGAAAAGAGGTCCTTCCTTATTTCCTTATTAATGCTCACTTAAGTCAGAGTTATGGCTGTGAATCTGACCCACCTCTGTCTTATTCCTTTGGCCTTTATTTCCACGTGATGGCTTATGGATATCTTTGTGTGGGATCTAAGAATAAGGGCTCAAGACTCCCTCTTCATTTAAATAAAAAACTAATATGCCAAAATATCCTCAGCTCAAGACTTACCAAACTTATATTTGAGGACACTTACTCACAAGTGATCCCGACTTTATAATGATAAAACTTTTTCCTTCATTATGATGCTGTGCTAAGTTATATGGACATGATGTTTTACTACCTTGATGTAGATAAGTGCGTCGGCCGACTAAGTTTCTTCGAGTGCAGGGTTTCGGACTCTGAGGATGCAGAGGTATCTATGGAACTCTTTGGACCTCGATTGAGTCGTGGAGTGGGCTATTTGAGTTGTTTCATTTATGATGATGTTGTTTCATTTTGATGATATACTATTGATTATATGGATATGTTGTTGACATGATCTCGACATGATGGTTGATGATGCAGTCGATTTAAAAAGCTTTCGTCAATTCTGACTCACATATGGGAGTAGAGGGGACACACGCAGATCCAGAGATTGAGGAGAGGACAACAAATTACAACCTACTAGAAGGCACTCACCGTGTTCTCGAATCGAGCAAAGTTAACGACACTCAGTTCCCAGAGATCCACGATGCCATGAGGGCGATACAAGGACAATGCCATGATGTAGATCCCATAAGCAATAAGCAGTTTCATTCCTTAGAGCCCTTAGTCTCCCCAATACACAGATCCTAATTCTGCTGAAAAGTTGACTGGAGGGTTTTAGAGTCTACCGGTCCGTTTGCCGCCGAAAGGGTACCCTTGGAGCACGTGGTGCATCCCTGAAGGGCACGTCATGAAGATTTGCCACGCTGCCGAAAGACACCCTTGGGAGGCACGTGGGTACCGTGGAAGGGCACGCCGCGACGACGTAAGCACCGGCGTGAGGGGGCACTTTGAGCACGAAGTATTCCGGCACGCACGCTTTTGAGATGATGATATATAACCTAGACAACCTGACCTTACACATGATAAATTCTTGAAACACTCTAATTAAATTCTGGTTCTGCTCAAATCAACCCAGATTGGAAACATTCTAAGATAACTTGTTTGGCCCTAAGAAAGATCCTCCAAAAAGTGAACATAGGGCATAAACTAACACCCACATAGGAGTAAATTAAAAGTCTTCCTAAAAGTATTTAGGAGTACGAGGAGTTACTCTATAAAACCCAGTATGCTTAAATATAAAGGAGACTAAATTTCTAAATAGGGAGAAGAAAACTAGATTCAAATAAATAAATAAATAAATAAATAAATAAATAAAATAAAATGCATATTGTTCTATACATATTGAAAAGAATGTTAAGCGCTTTATCCTTTGCGGGTTTTAACCAAAAAGGGAAATTAATAAATGATGGAAGGAGAGAAAGAAAAGAAAATAAAATGAAAATAAATTAAAAATAAGAAAACTTAAAATTTCGTTAGAGCACATAGAAAAGCAGGTAATCCGATTAAGTAACTAATAAATTTCAAACATCATTTTAGAAAGTGGAATGTGCTGTGAGAGGGATCAGGAAACCCGAGGAGAGATTTAGGAGCGCATTTGGGGTGGAGGGAATTTGAAATCTTTGAACATTAAAACATAAATTAATTCCTGGTGGAACCCTAGGATGAGAGACAATTTGGATGGCGGAGATTGATCAAGAGGATTTGTCATTGAAAATTAATTAATTACTAATCAGAAAGCAGGTGGCCCTCATTTTTCCTCATAAGAGAAAGGGAAAGAAAGAGGAGGAGGAACGGTTAGCGTAACATTACGCTGTTGGATTGTGGTTTGACGGATTTTTTTGTGTGGAGTTGGGTGTGTGTCTTAGCTGTGTTTTGGAGTGGTAGCTCTTGGAGGCTGGGAATGAAGCTAGTTCTTCCTGTTCTCTGTGCCTCATGCTCCTGGGGCTTAAGGGGAAGTAGAGCACTTCTAATGCTATCGGAGGTACTGTGAGCGCTCAATGTTGGCGAGTTTTATGGATCTATAGCGCGGAGCTCTTCTGACGCCTCGGTTTACAGTGGCTTAAGGTTGAATTGTAAATTCAAGAGGGACTTAATGTATGCTGCCTTCCTCATGGACAAAGTTGGTTATCTTATTAACATAAGGATGAAAATGTTATGAATGAATTTTATTGAATATAATGGTCTGAACTTTCGGGCCGAATGACCATGCTATTACCGCCAACTCTATTTTCCCATAACTGCTGTACGCCATTATATTGTTCCCTGATGCTGTTTCGCCAGATGTTTTTCCTCAATTTCCTTTGTATCACCGGCAGTGGCGCTGGCTCACCTTATGTATTTTACACCTTCCATCATTTTAAATTGGGCCTTTTCAGTGGGCTCTTAGTTCGTGGAAAACCATTCCCATGGATTTGCGAGCATTCCCTTTCTCGCATTCCTAACTGGCGTTGTTATTTCTCAGTGAGAAAATTTTTTCCTCTGCATTGAATAATGAAACCCCCCCTGCGTTATGTCCCTGGCTTATGGGCTAATTCTCGCTGCTGTGAAACTTCCTTCACATTTGGTATTAATGCCTTGAACTCAATGACCGTAGTCGCATGGGGACCCGCTGCTTTTGTTACTTTTGGCTTGGTCACTGACTGGGGCGACGGCATGGAATCAACAACGAAACAAGATAAATGCTTTCCGTACAATAATCAGTAATTGATTCTACCGTAATTCAAACCAATAAACCTTTGTCATAGATTTTGTCTGTTGCCTAAAATCCCTTTTGATGGGCGTTCGACTTCCTGTGGGCGTTGATCTCTAACTAGGGGCATTTTCCTTAGTCACGGTGGGCATTCGTTCTAGGGGCAACTCGTTTCACAGGGTTACTGTCTTTCCGTTTTTGTAAATCACAGTGTGCATATAACTTCCGGTTGGGGTTGCCGCGTTGTTTTATTTCATTTTCTTTCTGTGGGCGTCTATTGACAGGGTGAGTTTTTACGTGCATTTCCTGTTGACCACGACGGATTTTTAAAAGGGAGGACGACGGAGTTGTGTTGAGTTGCCATGATTTTGCCTTTAAGTCATATCTGACCATGCCGTAGTGACCCTGAAATGCCAATTAATTATGGAATGCGTCTGTCAAGGGACCCCGATTTTGTGAGTTAATCTGATTGACTGAGCGGTTGTTATGACCACGTTTGGGCTCCTATAAAGATGGAAACTGATACCCTCACTGCCAGCGATTGACCCTCCCTTGGGAGACGGCTTTCCCATTGCATTCCTGGCGTTTCGCCCTGGGTATGACTGCGTAGGGCCCTTAGCCAAATTTGGTTGCTGCCATTTGTCAGGACTGCCCTCCTTTTGATGCCAACTTGGGTCGCTTGATTATCAGCTACGGTTCTCGATTTATTGACTGCGTTTTTGACAATTTACCTTCCTTAGGCCAGTACGTACCCAACCTCAGTTATATACTTACACCTGCAACAACATTGATTGTTAGCATATGTAATGGAGGGCATCCCTACTCAGCACCCTGACAACTTTTTAGACAGTCCGTAATGGACATGCTAACTGAGCAAACGCCTTTGGTTCTCTCCCCTATTTTTAAATTGAAATAAACAAGTGAATGATGGTGACCATAAGGGAAGGGTTGTGATAGAGTCGTTGACAGAATTTACTGTTTCACCTTTCGAAGGGGTTTAGTTAACGTACCTTTTAGCGAGTAGACAATGAGTATTTAAATGTTGTAGTCGATTAAGGAATGTTGTATTTAATCTTAATGTTATAATACAGATTTAACATGGTCAGGATAGAATGCCAGTTTCATTCCATAATTAAAGGCTGTAATTAATTATAGAAGGTTGAATTAAATATTAATATTACATGTTTTAATGAATATTAAATGTGGTACTTATAGAGTGCCAGTCTTCCGTCTATAATCGAATGCTGTAACTAATCATTGAATGCGGCAATTAATATCAAGAAATTAATGTTGAATTTAGATTAAAAGTGGCCATC
>SNQJ01S0152873.1:18178-22854 GCA_010110895.2 Picea sitchensis | reverse complement strand
TAAAAGTATATTGTAATTTCATTGTAAATCTGGACCGTTCATTATAAGGTCGCAGATCTAACGATAGAGATTATGTTAGGGTTTTTTTCCCTAGAAGGCAACCCTCTTTTATGAGGGAAATGTATTGCAGCTATGTATGTTGGCAAGTATTGTATTCTGAGAGAGGAGACTGTGAGAGAAAGAAGAGGAAGTTACCGCGGGTTTTGTTGTAGGTTGTATCCCTTCATTTTGCTGGATAATAATAAAGAAAGGACCTGACAATTTCTTTGGTGGACGTAGCCCACACTGGGTGAACCACGTAAATCTGTGTCTCTCTTGTATTATGTATCTTCTGTGTTTTGTTTCTGCATTTGTTTTATTTTATTGCTCCGCGGTCCTGTTTTTCTAACAAACATATGTTCTTACTTTGAAAAAAATAAGAATTTGAGGATGGGATGCATGTGGTGATACATTGTTCTATGTATGAACACGAAAGAAGCACTCAGTTCAACTTGAATATTTCAATATCTTACAATGGCGTACTTTCTTACAAGGAAGGTATTCGATCAACTAAGGTCTTATTGGAGTTACAAAGTGAGCGGGTAATCATGGGTAGCATAAGTAGGTGGCATGAACCTTCCTTCCTTTATATATCTATGGTTCAAGCTTCGCTAAAGTGATTGTCTTTGTTGATGGAGGATAGAGTAGTGAAAGTAAGGGGTGGGAAGTAAAGAGTGGTAAATCAAGGTCATGGTGGATATAGTAGTGGTGGTAAGGGGGTGGGAAGTAGAGGGGGGAAAATCAAGGTTTTGGTTGATAGAGTAGTGGCAGTGGCTTGTTGAGTTTGTCAACAAAAAAAAGCGATAATATTAATGATTTTTTAGAACACTACCAAAAATGATTATACTACAGGTTGAAAAATCCTTGAGATAAGGGTCATCAAAGATGAAAATGTAAAATTTTGTAATTATTGGTCCCATAGATCCTATAGGGTCTCTCATATACAGAAATACAAAATATTTCATTTTATTATTATTATTATTTTGTTCATCATTTTTTTAGACATATATTATTATGTCATCTTTATTTTACATTACACATCTTCCTTATATTGGATTGTAGAATGCATCTCTCAATGCAAAAAAAATATTTCCTTTCACATCTGCATCGTCAATAATAATTCACTACTACATTTGAGGTTTTAATTTGACAAAAACTTTAGATGATAAGGATAAATTCAATCATATCGTCGTAAATTATTCATTTTTTTTTTTTTAATTATTATTATTATTATTATTATTAATTTTTTTTTTTCTGGGCGCTTCAATAATGTCGAACTTCCGACGAAAATATATCTTCGTTGATCTTGCGATGAACCTAGGGGAAATTTCGCCGATCTATTGATGAAAAGAGTGGATGCCTACTACCCGTTTGAAAATGGTTTAATGGTCATTGACTTCACTGATTTGGTGAACTTTGACATAGTCATAGTTCGTCGAAAGATCCACTGAGGTTAATGGTTTCAACAATTTTGTTGTAGGTGTGATGGCTATAAAATATTTTTATGCTCATTGTTCGTTGCATGATTTATTAGTCTATTTTGTATGTGCGACTTGCCTCAAATCCAATTCTTGATCTGCATAGCTCTAATTTTGTACTTTTAAGGTTACAAATTTTTAATATTACTTTGTATCTTTTTTAAATACTGAGATTGGATGCCTAACCCTTATACCCTCTTTCATTTCAGGACACAAATTTTTCTCTAGGAAATATATAGGTATGAACATGTCTACTCAATTCCGTTTAATTATTATACAATTTTTCTTGGTGTAGTTATTTTATATTGTTTGATTTTATTACTTTCTTATAGTGAAGCTTTGGAACTTATGTGGACAAATGTATGGTTAAATTGATTTGTTGATTACTTTTATAAACATTTAATAAATATATGACGAAAATTGATATTTGTACCATAATTAGAATATATAATTCATATATTAATGTACTTATATTGCTTCAATGGATTTTGTTGTAATTAATATAGGAAATCCCAATGCCAACACCTAAAGAGAGTGAAAAGACAGTTTCTAGGCTAAGGGACGCATGGGAAGCACTAGTTAGTACTGATGGGAAATGTTATTTCCCTCGCTATGAATGTAGGGGATTGAAAAGAAGAATAGTTGCAAGGAAAAAAGTTGAAAAACATTGTTTTACATATGGGAATTGTGAAGGGGGGCATACATTTCGTCCCATGGTAAGTTATTCATTATGTATTTCTTTGTATTGATTCTATTTAAAAAAAATATTGTCTTAAGTTTTTTTATGTACACTAATGTTATTGATCATTTGTAATTGCAAAGATAAATCCTCCTAGGTGTTTGTCGCTAGATAAATATCTTCCAAGTAGTAGTATAAATATTATTGCATAAGATATGGAAGATGGTATAAATATTGAAGATCATGTCAATCCTATGGAAGAAGATGACACCAATAATATTGTTGAGCTGGATGATGGGACAAATAGATTGATCCAAGACATCTTTTCTCATATCCATGAAGAAAACAATGATGATATTTATGATGTACCTCTGCTTGAGAAGGCAAAACAACCCTTTTATGAAGGCTCAAGAACAAATATTCTCTCGTCTATAATGTTGTTGGTGAACTTGAAGGTATTGAATGGTTTGTCAAACACTTGTCTCACATAGATCATAAGGTGAGTAGTATAATTTGTCACATATTATACGTAAAAGTCGAATTTATTTTTCTCTATTTGTAGTGTCAATCAATGTGTAAATTAAGGATGCAATATTTTTTATTACTATTATTTACATTAACTAGTTTGTTTTTATGTTGTAGATTGTTAGGTGAATTTTTCTTACCACCATCAAATAAATTACCTTGCACATACCAAGGGTTGTGTGCCATTATGAAAGATATTTGAATGGAGTATCAAGTTATTGATGCATGTATGAATTATCATATTATATATTATGGAAAATACACATCAAAAACGAAATGACCACAATGTCAAATCAGTAGATATCGAACTGATCAAGTAACAAAAAAGGTGCCTCACAAGTTTCTTCGTCATATTCTAATAATTCCACATTTGAAACAATTGTTTAGGTTCCCAAACATTGTACAGTTTATTTATTACCATGAACGAAATAGAAGTGAAGATGGTGTTCTTCGAATGCCTACGGATGGTTATGCATTTAGGAACATCGAAGAAAAATGACCAATTTTTAAAGAAGAACCTCATAATGTTAAGCTTTCATTGGAAGTTGACAGTGTTAATCCATTTGGTGAGCTCAGGTTTATTTAATCAGTGTGGCCTATTTTTGTTATAAACAATAACCTTCCTCCTTTGATGTCAATAAAGAGGGAATGCACAATGTTGGAAATGATTGTTCCAGGTATTTGTTTAAAAAAAAAATGCATTGTATTTTGTTTTTCTTATTTTTTGCCACTTATATATATACAAGGTAGTAATTATGTGTACTTTTACCCAATTAGGTAAGTACCAAGTAAAATATATGAATGTATATATTCAGCCTCTTGTCGATGAGATAGTAAATTTACGGGCTTCCATCATTATGTACGACATCTCTAGACCAATAGGGAAAAAGAAATTTCAATTCCATGGAATACTGACATGGACAATTCATGATTCCCCAGGGCTAACACATTTTTGTAGTATGTAACATACTGATGGAATTTAATAGTATATATTTTTATGAAATTATGATTCATGCTTCTTAAATATCAATTCCTCATTATATAAATAATACTAACATTAATCCATATAATCTTGCAAGTCTTCAAACAAAAGGTAAATTTTCATGTCCAATTTGTGGTCCTAGGATGAAATTGATGAGTATAGGCACTTCTTCCCTAATCACCGTAGGTATCAAACTACAAAAAAACATATTTTCAATTTGAAAGAAGAGACTGGACTAAAACCATGAAAAATTACACCTCACCTATGGAAGTTGGAATATAATAGATTAAACTATCAAGGTAAGCATTTAGTCTATGTGTCTACATATATATATTATTATTTTAGTACTATTTTAAATTATATCCAATTTTGTTTATTGTATCTAAAAATTACTATTGTAATTTCATTAATTAATTTTCATAAATGTCATCAAGGAATTAATGGGCTTCCACGAGGAATGAAAAGTTACCATGTACAATTCAATAGGTTTCCCTATTATGAGAATCTACAAATAACTCATTTGTTTGATACAATGCATATCAAGAAAAATGTAACAAAAATATTGTGGAGAATTGTAGATGGAAGGGGTGACAAAAAAAAACTTGTCAAAATTTGTACTGACATTCAGGAAGCCAATCATGCATTGCAAAATGTGATTTATTTAAAAAGAAATGGAGTACACCGAAATAGTCTTCCATGGTTATTTACAGAGCAGGAAAACAATGTTGTAAAATAGGTCATTCAGAAAATTAAATTTCCCACGGGATTTGCGTCAAACATAAATAATATTTTAACGAAGAAAGGTGAATTTAGCGGAGTGAAAACTCATGATTGGCATACCTTCATTAAGGTAATTATTTTGGACGTAGATTTATATATTGATAATTAATATATGAATTTTTAGTATTATAATATGGTTTTCTTTTCCTAAAAATTAATGATCCCTTTGTTGTTATAGTATGTTCTACCTCTA
>SNQJ01S0152873.1:10678-13178 GCA_010110895.2 Picea sitchensis | reverse complement strand
TGTGGAATATATTATATATGTAATACATAATATATATTGTATATTACATATATAATATATGTAACATATATTATGTATGTAATATATAATGTATATTATATATTTCATAAATAATATATGTTAAACATATATTATATGTAACACATAATATATGTTACAAAATTCGCATCCCACACACGCAAAAGTAAAACATGATCCCTAGCCAAACACCTATTTTTGAAACAGAGGTCAACCGAAAACCTGCCATGAGGAGGAGATGTGAAATGATTTTGCACAGAGGGCACGGAGGATCCGCGAGACAGCCTGAGGAGGAGATATACAACATTTTTTCACAAAGGGAATGGAGGATCTACAAGGCCACTACGCGAGGAGGATATCTACTTCGATTTTGCATGTGGGAGGGAATGGAGGATTCACTGGAGTGTTGTGGAAGAAACCTAGGCGAGAATGGTGATTTTAACCCCTTAATGGTCATATTGATTTGAGTCGTACTGCTACAAATTTGCAATTATTTGATCGACATAATTGCATAGAGAAATAATCCTAAAACCTTCATAATTCTTAGGCTTGTTGATCTTGGGTATCATATCTATAAAGGGTGAGATATCAGGGCTAAGAAGATATTCACCCAACAAATAAAAAAAAACAAGACAAATTCAATAGTCTAACCAGCGAGACCTAGGATTTTATCCCTTTGAAGGTGCTCATTCACCAAAGGTGCTTGCCTTTTTTATTTTATATAATGGCTCACTTGACCAATGAGGAAACACCACATTGTTATCCCTCATGGGTGTAGTCTCCTCCTTGGTCTTGGTCCTTACCAATCAAAGTATCTTATCCAAGTAGCCATGTCATTATTGCTAATGGGCATAGTTTCTTGTAGCTTGGTAAATCAACATATCCCAACCATTGATCTCTTTTACCCACCTTTATCTTGACCGATTGCAATCTCAATAGAACCATCGTAAATTTATCCTTGGATATCTCCTGGAATAAATTAATATTAACCTCATCAAAGATAAATTTGGGAAAGTATGAACACATTCAGACTATAGATATTTGTAGTCTCCCTCTCTTTGAAAATATTTGATAAAAAATGAACCCCCAACTCTACTAGATCTTTGAAACCTTTAATTGTCTGTCCCTCAAGAGATTTTAGGTCCCATATTGTGTTGTGGTTCTTCCTATGGTTAGTAAATTGATTAAAACATTTAGTGTTCTCATCACTAAGGCTAGACAAAACAACATGTATTTTTACCCTCTAGTCAACTTCTTGGTCATGAAGAAAAGTTTTGTCCTTTTAGATTTCAAATCTTCTAGGCTTTGCAACTCTTCATTAAAGAAAATTCCACTTGGATTATTATTCTATAAATTAGAAATAGCCTTCTCTCTCCCCTTAAGTATGTTATCCCTCTTTTTGGATATATCAGTATACCAATAAGTCACTTTTTTCTTGAGATATTTCAATATGTTTGCAAACTATCTATTGGCCAAAACATGCATACCAACTCCATGTGCTTTCCACTCTCTTCTAACTAATTCATTGAATTTTTCCTCCACTAACTAAATCAGATTAAACTTGAAAGGAATTGAGGGTTTATGGTACACCTTCTCAACTTGTATAAATATGGGGTTGTAATCAGATCCACCACCAGAGTCCACCCAAGATCTATACTTGTCAAATTTTTGTAGTAACTCCTCTGCAACCATAATTTAATCCAATATTTTGGAAACACTAGCCCTCTTAAATATCTTGTAATGTCAGGTAGCTTTCATAACAATTGGTTCTACATCCACTATTCCAACCATTCCTAACTTACAAGGAGAATAATCTTCTAACAAATCCACCCTTGCAAAAGTTCCCCAAACTTACTCCCGACTAAGAGTAAAATTCAAGTCACCAACAATAATGATGTTTTTGTCCTTTATAATAGATAGTGAGAAAAAGTGGTCTTACGATATTAGCTTGTGGTCATATGGCCCATACATTTTCACCAAAGAGACTTGTAAGTCCAAGCTCTGAACCATGAACTCTTTGCACAAACCTAACGACATAATGAAATTGTTATTTAAAGTTAAGCAAGACTTGCACACCATGAGAAGACTATATTAATCCCCAGTTATACTTGTGCAATTGAAGGGTTAAAACACAATGAAATTCCATCACATTGGTTCCATTTTAGGTTCATCTAGACATTGACATTGATCAAATCTCATTCCAAAGTTACTTTCATCATATTCCAATTTTTTTTTATTTTTAGCTTTTATTTTTTAGGTATTGGGAGATCTAGGAGTATTGATACCTCATTAAAAGCATTATAATGTAATAGAAAGATTCCTACTCAAGTCTAGAAACCCAATACATATTCCTTTTAATTTATTAGATAAAACTTTATACAATGAAATTCAACATCGTACTTAACAAAACACCATCAAAAAAATAAAAAAATAAGTAAAGATAAAGTTACAAAAACAATAGTGAAGAACATATCATTGTAAG
>SNQJ01S0152873.1:0-10141 GCA_010110895.2 Picea sitchensis | reverse complement strand
TTGTTTTCTAGAGTTGTATTTTATAATAAATATTTGATGTAGCATCACTGAAATAAAGTCTCATTTGTCATTACCACTCCCACTCTCAACATTATGCTCCATGTGTTCTTGTTATGCCTTAATAGTTGCAATTCCCTTATCATTTATTTTTATTTTCTCTCATGTCCATCCTACCCTTGGTGACCATGCCCATATGATGGTATTAACATCAATGAACATAATTTTCTTCCAAACCAGCAACCCATTTTCATTTTTTACTTAAATAGTCTTTATACAATTCGTTGTTAACCTTTGATATTCTAGATGGATTCCACCATTGAACCTTTACTTTGAAAGACTCAATAATAGCATCTGAATCTCGGTAAACACTTCCATTTTTCATATTCAACCATATCACACAATATTTCTTTCATGATTGTACTATGAGCATTTTTTCCTCTATAACCTTATCATTTGGAGAGAATGGATATCTAGGCTTGTTGCATAGAGGTCCAACATAGAAATCCTCAATTATGGGGGCATTTTCCCTCAAGAACATTTCCATAACTTCATGTTAAGACTTTAAAGGAGCATTGTTTTTATTTCCTGCACTATGGATGGCCAAAAATTTATTGTTGAAGATCAATTCTCTGAAAGAGAGTGTCCAAATCTTTACATATGGTCTCCCAATAAATTATCTTTGGATGATGATATTGTTCCCCTCTATTATAAATCCCTTTATTACATAATGAAATATATGGTTATCATCCCTTTTTTATTTCATCCATATCATAAGGTTTCCTTATCGGAAACCATATGTTAAACATAGCTAAGTAAGGTAAGAAGGGGAATTGCATTTGATAGAGATATAAGAATTGGATACCCACTACCTCTATTCATCATTGGAATTTTCATCCATGGGTTGAATCATCCCTATTGTAGCAAGGTCCCGTAGATGATGGGATACTACATCTTTAGGTATTTACTCATTATTAAGGATCCATAATGGTAGGCCCATGGAAACGTGTCTGTTTTACCAAGACATATATTCATTCCAAAATAAGAAATTTGAAAGTCTCTGCAATTACTCTTGACCCGAAATAAAGCTTCTCCAATGTGAATTCATTACCATGAAGAAACACCTTTGTGAAAATACAGTTTCACTGCTCGGTTTAATTGGTTTTGGTGCCCAGGACAATGCCCAACAACATTGTAGGAAAACTATATTCTACATCAAATTTTCAAAACCAACAATTGATAATAACCCATTTGGCCATTCATTACATTTAGTCAAATAAATAAACAAGATGCATGGTGTTTTGTTCTTACCGTTTCCATTGTCATTTCAATCATATCGTCACTAACTACATTTTATCATTCGATGGAGTGTAGGTACAACAGAACAAGTACCTATGAGACCTATCATCCTTGAGTGAGGGAATTTCCAGAGGGAGGGGGGGAAGTGTTATGATGTCCAACACATCTAACAGGGCAAGTTCAACTAGAGGTGAAAAGGTCAGAAGAAAATTTCGTGGGTGCGTGTAATTATTTCTTGTTGAAAGAGGTTCATGTTCATATGATGATGAGAGAATAGTTGATGTTAAGGTTCCTTTGAGGAAAAAACATCTACTAATACCATGGGTACCCCATGAACTTCCTCGGGTGGACGCTGACTTATGTGTCAATGAAAGGATTTATCACATTGATCCATTGTCCATACATGGTTTGGGCCTATTCTCCATGGATGACATAAAGGTGAAAGATGGAGGACTTGTTGAGTTGATGGAGTATGTCATACCATGATACAACTATGGAGATTGGTTGAGGCTGGTCCGATATATGCCAAGTATGTGGAGATATGCAGTCGCTGCAAATTATACATAGCTAAAAGACAACGATCACAATAAATGAGTGACAACGTATGATGGAAGGACAAAGGAATCGAGAAATATTGAAAGGCTTATTAACAGTACAAGACCAGGGACAACAAGAAACCAACCCAATTGTATATTTGAGGGGCGTGAAGAAAATAAAATACTCATATGTGCAGTGAAAACAATAGCTGGAGGGTAAGAGTTGTTGATCGATTACGATTTGAATCAAATCGATGAAAGAACTTCTATTATGGGGGTAAACATGTTCTACCAGTATAGCAAACCTATAATTAATGTTTTCATTTTTATGTCTAAAACATACATTTTAATAGCTCATGCTTCTTATATTATTTTCTTATAACATTATAAATTTTCATGCATCTTATAATGTGGTAGGGTGTTCATGGGAAGGAACCAACTAGCTCAGAGCAGGTATACCAATGACTTTCATAACAATTCTTTCTTAGAATAATTTAATTAACATGTTTATTTATTGATGTAGATGAGCACAACGTCGGAGAAGGATGATTTGTTGAATGAAATATATTATTCCATCATCCCGCTGGAAACAATTAAAAAGGCCTTGAAAAAGGAAAATATCAAATACATTTAATTGGCTAAGTCAAAGCCACTTACAGAGGAGGGACAAAAAATGATGGAAATTTTAAGACATGATATAGAGAAATTTGGGGTAAGTGCAATTTAAAAAAAAAGACTATTTTAGACATAAATTGATGTATGAAATTTTTCTATGTTACCATTATATGAGCAGTACTCTAACATTTTCTTTCTATAGAAAATTTTCCATTCACTGATTAGGGAACAACCTGGTCATGGGGACACTGGTGTTGGTATTGATGCACAAACTCCATAGCATTCCAACATGATCCACATACCTTCAGGGATATTTTCCTCTGTGTATTTGGCTCAGAGGACTTCAAACTCCTGGGGCCCATGAGACGCCCCCACTTCACACACTAGATTGTTCTCATGAGGGTCTACAGAGCGAATCTCCTGAGGATATTGGTTCTGCACAACCAGATCAACATTGTTATCCCGAGGAAACACATGTTCAAAGAACAAGAACACTCTACATCAACTTGTTGGTGGAGGAAAACTTGATTCCCTTGAAGATACAATAAATCCCATGTATTTTTGAATATGTTAAATAGTTTCTACTATTTTATTCAAACCTACATTTTTCATATTATTTTAATCTAATTATCATATTTTTTTTCAGGAAACAATATTTTTTACAGGACCTTGCACGATAAGGCTCCAGAGATATTCAGGCCCACCATTCACACACAGTGGAATGCCCAGAATAAATATTTGAAAAATAATCTTATAGACATATGTTGGATTGTTTGGTGATATATTCAACAAGTTTGAAACCACCTCAAGGGCCAATACATATTTGAAAAATGTCAGAGATCAATATAGGGTTATATTTAAAAACAACCCTAAGTATGATCATCCTCTAGCCATTCACAAGAGGGAATGGAAGAATATACATGAGGACACTAGGGATAGCACATTGAGAAGTGAAGGGAAGACACCACATGGCCCTAGAAGGTAATATATGATATTTTGAATTGAATATGCTATTTTTTGTTTAATTCCATAGAAAAAATTGTGATATATTATAACATACTTGAAACTTTTCATAGGCTCCCAAACACAACAAAATCGACAAAGGAAATATTAGATAAACATGGACAACAAAAACTTGGCCAAGGTGGTTACTCGAGATTAAAATATAGAATTGTAAGTACCAAATAGTTTATTCATATTAAAATAATATCATCATGCAAATTTTATCTAATTGCAGCTAGTAAGAAAAATCCATATTTTATTCCATGCGATGTAGGGGGATAAATTCAACAATGACGCCAAAAAATAATACTTGATGCTCGACTTCAAGTTCGACTTTCAAGCTGTGGTGGAAAATCGAAAAAACAAGGGATCAAAGACACAATTTGACCCTTCGAATGAGTTGGTAAATAAAATGAAAAAATTGTAGTTGTTGATTACTTTTCCAATATATTGACAATTGATTTAACCTATCAATTAATTATGTCTCTATTGGTTCATAAACCCATGATCATGGTATGATCGTCTTTAAAATAAAATGTATAATATGATGATTATTAATATTTCTCTTAGATGGTGTACTTATAACTTTTCTTGTTTTAATGACAGAACATGTATATGAGTGTGCTCAAAAAGGAGAGGAACCAATGACAATCCAACCAATTGTGTCCACTACTCCTCTAAGTAAAAAACATAGTATTGGTATTTGTACTAATGAAACAATGCTATGAATAATAACTAACCATGTCCTTTTAATGCTTTTTTTTATCGTAGTGGATTCCCATGTAGTGCATTAGCATCCATGTCCTGCTACTAGAAGTAGTAGAATGTTTGAGATGACCCATCACCTTCCAGCAGAAAAACAATTCCCAATAGTTAAAGGTTGGGATTGAGACGATAATGATGATGATACACTCATGATTTTTATGAAAAAGAAGGAACAAAAAAAGAAGTGATTGTACATATTTTCAAGACAAATTTCATTAATATAAATTATTGACTGTACAATTTTTTGTTTTTCTAGTTGTGCATGAACCTTATATGTTTTGAATGCATGTAACTTCTTGATTACATTTACCTTTAATTCTTTTTTTCTACTTGTTATGTATGATTTGGTATGGGTAATTGAGAGTAATGCGAGGGGGAGGTACCAAAAGAGCTTCCATCTTCATGTGGTTGGTCCTGTTTAGTAAACAATAAATTATTCTAGAAACCAGGGGGAGCTCATTCATGAGGTATTCCACTTTAGTATTTATATATAATCATACATATTTAATTATTATTCGGTCATATAACTTTTAATTCTCTTTTTCAAATACAAGCTCATTTATTTATAGTTATTATTCATCCATTTAACCTATTATTATATTTGACAAATGCAGGTCTGAAGGGTGGTCACCTCTACAATTGCAAGTAACATCATGTATGTTTAGTCTTATCATGTCATGATTTTATATTTTTTACCTATTGAAGCATCAAGTATGTTTTTCTAAACTAATGCAATTTTTGGTTAATTGAATAGGTATGTAGTGGGACAATATCCTAGATTTTTTAGGGCACATTGGAAAATTTTGAAAATTATCGTCAATGATATTTTTGAATTCATGCACGATAATCACACTAGAGTGTAGGTGAAATATCTTAGCTTACAAGCCAAATTAGTTCTCAAAGGTTCATTTTCATTTGGTTCTTTTTCATCATGAAGTAACATTATTTGAAAGCACCTCCCTAGATCAAGTTCTTCTTTGTGCCCTCGGCATTGAACGCAGTCTAGACAAGCACCCTTGCTTCCTTTTTCCCCATAGCCATATCCCTGTCCTTTCCCAAAACCCTCATCCTTCTTACTCTCCCACTATTATTAAATAAGTCCCACTATTGTAGATACACTATTGAATAAATGTAATGGGGCATCATTAAAGAATATCTACTAGGTAATTAGGAGGTTGTGAGGAGGTACACTTGTGCATGGGACCTAGGTTTAAGTTGGAGCTTGGAATACTTCAACATGGTGGCTAGCACTAGTACATGGAACCTTAGTTCTTTGGCTTACTTTAGCATTTTGGTCAACACTTATCTATGGAACCCTGGTTTATGGTTGTACCTCCTCACAACAAGCATCGAGGACAATACTTTTCTAAGGGGTTGGAATGTTGGGATCCTCCCTAGGGGTGTAATGGGGGGTTGAAGGGCCCATAGTAGATTAATAATAATGGAGGCCATTCAATGTAAGGTGGAGTAAGTACACTATATTATTAAATACGTTCCACTATGGAAGTTATACTTATTGAATAAATGTAATGGGACCTCATTAAATAAGGTCCACTAGGCAGTTAGGAGGTTGTTATGATTAGGGTTTTCTTAATCAGTTATAAATAGGGATGGATTCCTCCTTATAAAGTGTGGAATATTATTTTTTGGAGATTAGCTCAACAATCGTTTTCCCCTTCAAAGAGGCAAGTGAACATGAGTGGACTCCTTCCATAAAAGAACTAATTGTAAGGTGTTTCCCTACCTTAAGGGTTTTCTTTTAATAAAGTCTCGAGAATTTCTATCTTATTAGTGGATATTTTGTAGGTGATCCCATATTCATATCTACGGTACATAACAATAGGTTATTTAAAAAATAATAGCCAAACATCTTCCTTATCCAAGAAACAATGAGTAAGGGGGATTCTAAAAAATATGCTAAGAAAATTAGACTTTCAGTGGGTAGATGATAATGGCCTTTCAATTGGACTATCAACAGGACGAAACACAAAACTTTCTTTAACAAACTATTTTTCTATGCAATCAGGTTTATGCATGGTGTTTAGGTGTGAGGGATTGGACACTACACTTACAATATTGAATGTATATGGGCCTTATGATAAGAAGCACAACTATTGGGATCATTTTTTTTGTATTGGTTAAATGATATATCAATCTATGTTTGATATTATATGGATTGCAATACTTTTCAAGCCATACTTAATTCTAATGACATTCTTTGCAACATGGGTTGATGACGTGGATAAAATGTAACATATGTGGATCAACATCATATTAACAAAGCACTAGTACATATTGAATTTATAATTTCAATAATAATTTTTTATATTGATCAATTTTGTTTCAAGGCCGACTTATGATGAATGCTAATTGTGTGAATTCACATTCCAGTGCTTTGGGGTTAATTATCATGCATTTTATATTGATCGACATCTTTTAAATGGGTTTATGGGGAGAAATTACTCTTCAAGCTTTAGAGACACAAGCTTCCAAATTCACAAATCCTACTTCTAATTCATCATCAAGTATATTTCCATGTTTATCTACCATGTATGAGGCTTGAGGTTGCTTCCTTACTATGATATTTTTCTATCCTTATTTCTTTCAAAATATATTAATGCCATTTAATGTGTCAAATTTAACTTTTGTTCCCAACACCTAATTCAATGTTAGGTGTATAATTAAAAAAAATGTATACTAACACTGTCTACAAAGAAAAAATGAAGTAGTGCTATTTGGAAGCCAACAAATTAATATTTGAATTTCATTTTATACACTTTCCAATTTTTTTTCTCCAAAATACAAAAATTATATGAAATCCAAAACAAGAAAATTATGTCATGGGATCCAAGAGATGAAGGAATTTCAACTACATGAAGTTGCAATTCCATGAAAACCTAGAAAAATGGGAAAGGATTCTTAATTTTCAATCAAGATTTTTAAAATAACCTCAATCTAGAGATTCATTGATTGAGGTATTTTTGACATAAATAGTTCATTTTTTGTTTAAAACTCTAGATCAAGGTTTAAGGATTCACATATGCGGATCCACATAAACCATTTTAGCATGCTCAACTTGCCAAAATGCTACCAAGATTCATGGAACATGATGGACACAAGATTATGCATGAGAAAAAAATTCCAACAATAAAAAGTATTGTGCCTTGTTTATTTTATTATCAACTTTATAATTAAAATTACATTAAAAAAAATAATAACACACAATGGAGCAAATAAAATTGTCCCTAAATCATATAAATTATTCTAGGGTCACCTTCTTCCTCAATTGTTCTATGTTATCCTACTCCTTTGCACTACTCAACTTTGAAACAAAAAGTTCCATAAATATCACTGGTCTCTCTCTTAGCTTCCGTCATAGACATTAGGGTTAGAGTTAGAGTTCTTACATTTCCCAACATTCAACTAGAGTTAGGAATAGGGTTAGGGATTTAGATGTGTTAGGGATTTGAAACATCTAAGTAACTAGTTCCACTAAATTTATTGGTCCATAAAACAAGTAACTTGTTATAAAAATAACTTTCTCATATAAACTATATAAACTTTGTTTTCTGTGAGAAAAAAATAATTATACTTACAATAATTTCAATTAAAACAAACAATTATAGATCTCAAACATGCTCTATAAAATTCTTTCAAAAACCATTTTGAAAATAACCTTGAAATACCAATCACTCTCATACTCCGCGATCATCCTCATACTCAGCGGGAAGATCCATGTCCAGTCGAGGCCGTGAACATTCGTTTCGGCAGTGGTTTGAAGTGTGAGAGCCCTGATCTTCAGATGGGCATTGGTACTGTAGCAGGGGTGATTCATAACTCTTCCAGGATTCCAGTTATGGAAGAATTAATGCAGGATTTTTCGACCCGCTATTTGGGGCAGCAAGAAGGGCAGGACTCCAGTTATGGAAGAATTAATGCAGGATTTTTCGACCTGCTATTTGGGGCAGCAAGAAGGGCAAAGCGATGGTATTACTACTAATTGTGGGCCTCTGCACGCAAATCTGAAAACTTTTATAATAATATGCACCTTTCACCATAAAATCAAAGAAAGATGAAAATCAAATCAAGGAAGATGAAGAGCAGGATTTTAAATTTTAAATTTTAAAAAGCTGAAAAAATTGAGAAAGTTTGATGTGCCACAAAAGTATTCTTAAGATTGATTTAAGCCAAACCAACATTGAGAACAAAACCTTACACTAACCAACTGATTTCTTTTATAGGTTATCCAAATATCCTGCTGCTTCAATGAAGAAGACACAACCAATATTCGAATAGAGTTGGTAGGTTTTTTTATAAGAAGATTACAGTATGCAGTACCCAAAACAAATTTAATGAAATGCTATCGTTTATATTCACGAAATAATGCCTTATCTGATTCGGGAAATAATGACTGAAGCAATGAGTTTTCGGAGCCTAACATAACCATTTAGAAGATGATGAATATTATTTTCATTTGGTCTTTATTAGAAACATCGACCTGCAGGATCCTCTGCTCTTTGTTGAAACAGATTATTATAATTTGTTTCGGGCATCTTGGCAAACTTTAACGTAGAACCTCTTGTGATGGCAGAGTCCAGTGAGTTGAGCACTGGGGCGAACAACAATTTGGAGGAGCTTGATGCTGCTGCTGAGCCGGATTGCAGAGAAGTGATGAGTGCAGCAGTCGGAGGTTTTTTAATTCTGGTACATGGGCGGAGGCGGTGATGAGAAGCAGAGGCAGTAGAGTTCACCTGAAGAGGACCAGCGGGGCCTTGCGGAGAGGGCACATGATGTACCAGGGGACCGATGGGTAGCGGAGATGAGCACAATGATATTCTGGGGATCTCCACAGAATCCAGGGCAGGAGGTGGGTGTCTCCACTGAGGCAGCTGGCCTGTCAAGAGCAGGGTCTGTAACAGCGGCCCTGCCTGCATGACGGCCTGCAACAACTTACCTCTCTCGGGCAAGGCGCCCTGCTTCACCTCAAGGTCAGCCTCAGGTGGCTCTGGCTGATGTACTGGGATGGCTTCCAGGGTGAAGCCGAGAGTGGAAGGAGGAGAGGCGAGGAGATGAGATTCAACGTGCTGCTGCTGCTGCTCGGATTGTTGCTGTTCGACTAAACTTAGTAGCTGCTGGTTCTGGTGATAAAACTGTTGATCTTTTATCTCCATGAGATTCGAACACTCGAACTCTGAATACAAAGTCGGAGGTCGTTGCAGGTCGACGTCTGGTCGGAGGTCAAAGTGCTGGGCGGGAGTCGAATTCCAGTGAAATTGGTCTGGAGGTGAATGAGAAGAGGAATTGGCCAGGTTGGTGTTGGGCCACTCGGATCGATCCATAGACATGACAATATGTTGCTGTGTATTCGTTACCGTATTGCAGTATTCTGCCTCGAGTTTCAACAGCTGCTCTCGCGCTTCGTCTCGTTCTCTGCGAGTGGCTCTCACGATCTCTTGGAGGTGAAGCAGCCTCGCTTCAGCTCGTTCCAGCTCCAGAAACGACCGTGATAGGTGCTTCTTCAGTTCTTCCATGGCCTGTGAACATACGATATAAATTAAATAATAATAATTATTTAATTTTAGATTTATGAATTCAGGGTTTAACAATTCTCTGACATTCGAAACATTCGAAATGATGAATGGCAAGGAAGAAAAACAAAACGGCGGAGTAATGGATATAATAAAAACTAATTTACATAAAACTAATTACACCTCTCCACAATTTTGCTGTATTCAGGCGCGCACGGGAGCCCGATGGTGGTGAGGAATTACGATTACGAAAATTGGGCAGACAGAACTGAATATATTCATTTCATATGTTGATCCGAAAAGTGCCGCTCTTTTATCAAATCACATGATCGTACGGCCATGTGATCGCGTTTCCCACGAGGTTTGAATAACCGGAAGGAAAAACTTTGATTCGACGTG
>SNQJ01S0152872.1:2833-15278 GCA_010110895.2 Picea sitchensis | reverse complement strand
ATGTTAGACTCTACTTCCAGGGTTGCATCTTGCATGTGAGCCAAGGAAGTATTTCTTCTCTCTCTTAACAGGAGGTAGAAGTCAGGGTCAAAAGCACTGGCATAGGTAATTTTGGCAGAGGCCTCTATAGGCTTTATCTCAACAGGGATTTTATTGTACATCTTGTTGAATCTTTTGGAGAAGTCAGAGACAGACTCTCCCTCTTTTCTCTTTAGGGACCCAAACTCAATGATATAATACATGAATTTTTTTTTATCCCCCCATTGTCTCAATAAGATATCATCTAAGGCCTCAATCCCATCAATGGATCCAGGGGTCAGGGCTCTGAACCACTTTTTGGCTTCTCCATCAAGACTGTGGACAAAAATCCTCATCCATATGTCTTCATCTACTATGACATATTTATCAGCATTACTATAGAAGGTTGCAAGGTGCTCCTCTGTAGTAATATCTCCCTCCCCAATAAACTTAGGCAGCTTCTTAAGATAACCACCAGCTAGAAGGGAATTGATAGGTTGAGGTAAAATGAGAGGGGCATATTTGGAAGCTACTATAGAATCCATTTTATTTCTAGGGGGATTAGCACCCGCCATTGGGATGTGAACTGGAGGAGAACTAGGTGGGGATGGAGTTCGAGCAGGGGAGATTGGAGGTGTGTTTTTGGGAACAAAAGAAAACAATGGAGGACTTGAGGGAGTAGAGGTTTCCCTCTTCGTAAATGTAGAAACTTTAACAAGAGGAGGAGTAGTGAAGCTCGGAGAGGGGAAATCAACAAGAAAACTCCCAAAATTCAAACTTCTAGAAACTCCAATAGAGGGTGTAACGAGAAAATGAGAAATAGCTATTGGAGTTGCTATGGGGGGATGGTGAAAATTATCAGAAATACCTAGTTCAGCGGTTGAAGTACCTTCTTGAAGGGTCTTTATTCTTCTGATAATTTTCTCTAGGTCGGCTTCAGGAGTCGCTAGAGGCAGCTGTGGAGTAGACCTTGTGTGTCTGCCTTTGGAAGCCACAACTGACTGAGTGGAGTCGCCTTAATGGAGTCGCCAGGTGCATAGTTGCAATATTTGATGTACTGAGTTCTAATGCACCTTCAGAACTAGTAATCTTTTTCGTTCAATCCCAGAGAAAATATTCAATTATATCCCCAACAACGGCGCCAGAAATGTTAGCACCAGAAGTTGCCCTTCAGATTGCGGGAAAGGCAAGCTCGATACCCATCAGAGTTTTATGTCACAGGTAGGTTATAAAAAGGTCAAATGGGTGCAGTCTCAGGAAAATATCATCTCAACTCAGAAAATTGGACTGGTATACATGAGCAGGTGAGGTCTTAGTCTAACTTCAGATAGTAAGTCGTAGTAAGGGTGAGTAGGAGGAAGACTTCGGTGAGAAAATGTATAGGTATGTCAAGAACATCAGGTCTTTCAACAGCCTAAGGAGGAACAATTTAAATGCAAGAACTTCTCAAATTCAAATCTCAAAGAACTGAAATGAATTATAAAAACACTATAATCAAACTTTCATCATAATGCAGTCACAATAATTCAAGTGAATCAGTCAATCATGAACTCTTTCAGCATTAGAGGGAAACAAGAGGGAGTAAGAAAGATGGCTGTCATTAAACAAGAAGTCTCAAATTCATATACATAACCAGATAACCAGAGAGTTCATTAAAACTTTACAATTTGAGAGCCTTGCTCTACCATCGACCATTACAAAATATAAAACTGAGTATATATACTCAAAGCAACTTACTCCCTACAGAAACACACTCTGGTCATGCATTCAAGGTTTGGCGTTTGCATCTTCTTCTATTAGGCTGCACTTGCACTCTTCTGTCAGACGCAAGATCAGATCGGTATGGGCTTCATAGGAAAATTCAAGACACAGGAACTTCCGGCTGACAGTATTCCCTCCATGACCAGTTTTTCCATACTTTCCATTTATGTGATGAAACGAGGTTTCAACTAACCTACCCATTTTCATTAAATACATTCATTGGGATCAGGACAAAACCTGAAAACCATGAATGTTCCAGGTGAGATGACAATTCCTTTGTCATACGTGACTGTGGGCCTCGACCTTGTGTTTATCCCTCTAAAAACTATGGATTTCACAATTCGGGAGTTTTCACTCCTCTTGATTTCAAATATCCCGATGCTTGCTCCCATGAAATGGCCCATTTAGATAAACGGTCGAATTTGCCTTGAATCTGATGACCATGATCATCTCCTCGAACAACCTCAGCTGCCCATCGCTCAATCAGGAGCCTATCCTTTATTTAGCCCTGCCTCCATATGACCCTAGGCAGTGACTGTGAGCCTGATTCCTAGGCGCGTCGTGATTTTGCGTTTTAGGAACTCATGTTGCACACTATGCTCAAACCTCTGAGTCACGAAATCACGATTGCTCGGATCAAGTGACACATGTCTCTTTACATCAGACGACCCAAATTGTATCAACATTTCGAGACTTCGGGCCATCGAAAATTCTCACCCCAACTTTCTCGAAAGACTTTATCTGTGATTCGGATCCTGCGCCACGTGCCGCTCTAGAATGGACGGCCCAGATTATTTCGCAACTTTGCATTTCGCGAGTCCTCATGACTCGACCCTTTGACTGNTGATCCTGCACCACGCGTCCCTCCGGTACCAATGGATGAGATCAGCCTTGCGATTTCGGACCTGTGTTCAGCACAAAACCTGGTGCAACTGGATTTTCTCAATCGCCTGATGGATGTTGATCTGATCTATCTGATGGATTTTCGTCGTTGAAAACTGATCTTGCTTGCTCACTTGATTTGATTTGACATCAGACTGCTTCAAATATTTCACCTGGTTCTCATGAATGCGTCATGTTTGGCCTACTTGAATGACCGGCTGAGGGCTCAAGAAAACAAAATATCAGAGATAGAGGTGAAAGGGGAAATGATAGGCCAAAGAGAAAATAGGAATGTTGAAGGCCGATACTTCTTAGATAGGCTAACAAGGAAAACAGGTCAATCAAAAGGACGAAGACAAAAAGAAGACAAGCTACAAGTCCAGAGGGAAAACTTATGATCCGATCTAAAAAAGGGGGAGCGATAGGCAAGGACATAGACTTAGGTATAAACCACAAACCTTTAAGGTTTTGAAAAATTTATGTGCTAACACGGAGACCCGAAGTAATTATCGATTGTTCGATTCAAGAAGACATGTGTCATCAGATCGCCAGCTCCGGGTCAAATCACATAGAGGAGCCAAAGGAATAGAAGCTAGCCCCCGAGCCCTAGAGACCCAAATGCGTGGCAGCCATCAGCACAAACAGGTGGCACCCTTATGATCTTGACACGTGGCCACTCCCTGAGCATTAACTCTCATTCAATCTCCGAGGAAAGGCAGTTAATGAAAGTAGAGCTGGTGTTTGAAACCTCAACTCACTCCATAAATGGAAGGCAAGGAAGGCTCGACTGTGGGGACTGAACCGTCAGCCCATGGTACCCCTGTGGGCAGATTTTCCTGCAAAACCCATGCCTATCTAAGCTCACGTCTGACAGAGGGGTGCATTTTCAGTTTGACAGAAGAATCTATTGATGCAAAGCTTTGATTGTAGTGACCAGGTCACACTCTTGGTAGTGGCATATTGTTCTGAGTATAAATAGATAATTTTAATATTTTGTTAAGGTCGTCAATTGGTTGAGGAGATCTCCCTATTTTGTAATGTTTTGATGCTAGAATTGTTCTCTGGTTATGTATCTGATTTGAGACTTTCAGATTAATAGAAGTCAACCTCTTTTCATCTCTTTGTAAAAATTGTGCTAAAACACTCAGGCACAGAGGATCTAGTCGAGGGTTGTCATGTTGTTGTAATGTAGGTTTGATTAAAGCAGTATCGTGACCAGTTTTAGTCAGCTTCCTTGTGATATTTTCCCCTCTTACTGTGAATGGATCAGGCATGGAGGATCCAGTCAAGTTGTTGTAGTTGCATGGTGGTGTAGGTTTGATCATTGTGTTGTTTGGGCATATTTCAGTGTTTGAAGCTTGAGCTTAAGAGTGATCTTGAGTCTGAGTTTTTTTTCTCCAAGATGCTTGAAGGCATGATGCCTATAGTAGTCTTGTCCACCTTTCTTACTAAGTATTCCCTCTTCTCACACTTAAACTTAATTCACTTACTGAAGTTAGTTGTGGCCCTCACTTCCCTGTGCATTACTTGTCTAGTTCTGTGTTGAAATCATTTTTGTATTGAGTTTTCCCCATTTGACCTCCACTCACATAAATCAAACATTCTTATGGGTACTAGGCTTATCCTCCCGCAATATGAGGGTGACTTTCAGTGCTAACACTATCTATGGCGTTAGTTCTTGGAGCTCCCAATGAAGGAACCCCTTTTCTTGGGGAACCTTTTGTTTTTCCTTCTATTGGAAATGTTGGTCCTCCTTACATTGCTACTCCGATTTTACCAAGACTCACCATAAGCTAACCAATGTTGTTTTTTTCCATGCCAAGTTTTCTAAATCTTCCTATTGTTTTGAATGCATAGGTCTAGTGTTTCAGATGCACACCCTCCCTCTTAGGAATGTCCTCAAGAATTTTCACCTCATGTTGATCTTTTTCCTTCTTCACTCATTGCATCTTCTTCTTTTTCTTCTTCTTCACCTATTGAAAGCCTCGCTTCTAGTAACCAGGAGATTAATAAGATGAAGGAAAAGAAAAACAAGAAGAATAAAACTCAACAAAATATCAAGCAACTAGTTAATGTTGATCAAGATGGAAACATCCAGAAACCTATCACCAAAACTCGCAAACCCAAATTCCATTGCAGGCTTTGCAAGGGTGATCATATTCTAAAGGATTTTCCTGGTATTCCCAAGGTCATAGAAGTGTGGTCTCATGTTTCTTCTCAATCCACATCATCATCCACTGCAGGTCATGCTAGTGAAAACTCATCAAATAGTAATCAGGTTGGAAGTAAGAAGGGTAAAGTCAAATTTCCTTGCTTGTTATGTAAGGAGATACATCACACCTACCTTTGTCCTCGCATGGATAAAGCTTCATATCTATTGAAAATAATTATTGATGACCAACAACAACTTCCAACAGATTACCGTAAACTCTCTCCCAACCCACCATTAGTTGATAAACTGATCAATCTGGTTCCATCCTTGGTTAGTCTGGTTGATCAAGTGGTCAATTTGGTTTCATCCTTAGTTGACCAGTTGATAAAGTGATCGATCTGATTCTGTCATCAGTCGATCCCACTCTTCCATTGAAGAGTGAAACCCAAGTGATTGATTCCCATCATCTATCGATCCCACTCTTCCATTGAAGAGTGAAACCCAAGTGGTCGATCTGGTCTCCCATTTAATCGACCCCACTCCTTCAAAGAGTGAAGATGTCTCTCAGGTCTTTCTCGTTACTACGGATTCCTCCAGACAAGGGGGCATTCCACCCATTCCAATGACACCCCCTCCAAGCAATGTGATTACCATTGATTGGAATGCTCTAGAAAAACCTTGTCTTCCTACTTACATGCCTTTCCAAATCGTTGCTCAGATTTGTGGTAGGAATATTCTAAACACTATAATAGATGAAGGAGCTTATGTTAGCATCCTATCCTCGACTGATTGGAAAGCTCTTGGTTCACCTCATCTTGCATCAGAGACTTAGAATTTGTTGTCCTTTAACATAAGGGTTAGTCAACCTTTAGGGATCCTTCCTCAGTTTCCTATTACTTTGGGGGGGGATGGTCTACATTGATGTGATGGTAGTCCACGACACCTTGGAATTTAATTTACTCTTTGGGAAAGACTATGTTTATGCCATGAAAGCTCTTGTGTCCACACTCTTTCGATTGATGTGTTTCCATAATAATGGAAACATAATGACCATGGACCATTTCATTCATTGGACCTCATATAATGGCCAACCATCTTATTTCCTTGAATGGTCTTTATATTCTAGCATCATCTGCCCTGTCGCAGGTCAATTATGTGGAAACCTTTTCCATTCATTCAACTTCGAATGAGAAGAAACATCTCCCTTCTCCTAATTTAGATCCAGTAGTTGACATGGTGATCTCTTTGATAGGGCTATTAGAGCCTGATATCGCTACCCCTATCGCGACCCTCGACATGTATTCCTTCCAGAGTGTTGTTCTTTTGCCTAGAGAATATCTCTTGGAATCCATGACCGAGGTTTTTCCTTTGACATGTATTCCTTCCATAGATTTGTCCTCTTGGAAGCCATGATCAAGTAGAGGTCTAAGAGCATAGTTTATTTTCGATTTCAAGATTGTTAAAAAATGAAATGGATCACGAGCATAGTTCCCATTTTTGTCTCAAGCTCGTTAAAAAATGAAATAGTTAATCATGAGAAAAGTTATTTCCTATGTCAAGCTCGTTAAAAAAAATGAAACAACCACCTCTCCTCTTGAGTCAAGTCTTTCACCAGATCTTGTAACTTAACCTTATTTTAACCCGCCTTTGTTTATTGTCCCTTTTTCTCCATCTCATACAGAAATCGGTGACAACTTCAATGTGGGTGGATGAAATGAAGCTTAGGGGGGGGATATCCAGCCTCCAAACATCATGTTGGAGCAAAGACACTAGCTTACATCACGCAACTAGGGGGCACAGTACCAACTATACATGGGTCGTGTTCAAAACCTTTGGACATTACATTGAGAACTCTTTAGAGTCTCTTTTAAGATCTTTTTAGACTACCCAAAAATGAAAAGATTGTCGAGCGATCTTGTTGTATTTCACGCCCGTTAAAGAGAATTAGAAAGAACGTATGTTGAGAAGTAGTTTATCTCTTTTTCGGTCACATCATATTATTTACAAAAAAGGAACACCCTATCCATTCTGATTAGGAGAGTTCTCCCTTGAATTGTTTTATACTTTTTTCTGGATTGGGAGACTAAATTTATGAAAAATGACCTTTTTGGAGTTTTATTTAAGTGTTTTTCAAACTCTCTAAATATGAAATACCACCAAATTTAATTCCTCTGGACTCATAAAACTCACATTGGAAGACCCATATGAGACCAAACCACTCCTTCCTAGGGTTCGTTAAAAATACTTCGAGGGACTTGTCTGAAGGACGAGCTTATACAACTTAAAGAGGTATAAGGGGGTACTCTCTTATATAATGAGCATTTGTTATCCTCCTCAATATCATTAAAAAATAAAGATATACTCTCCAAGCATGGTGGGGGGAAATTGCGAAGGAAATCTACTTTGAATCTTTATTAATGGAAGCAGTCGTTCTCAAACATGGCATATTTTACCTTTTGCGTCAAAGTTGGGAAATCCACTTGTCTCTTGTTGATCATGTCCTTTTTTGCAAGCTTTTTCCCAATGATCTTATATTTTGAGTCAGCGCTTCCAAGACCTTTTTCATTTCAATGTTCGAGATAAGTTCAATTGAGTAGCCTTATATTGCATCGACCAAACTCTGCAGTCCTTTAAACCTCCTATCTCATTGGCCATCCCTGAGTCAGTCCTGAAATTACTCTGTTCTTTTACTATAAATCTTGTACCTATTTTGTGTCATTTATGGGGTATACATCAAGGCCTTCCTACGATGAATCACTTCCTATCAATGCCAAATCATTATCTAAGAAGATGATTTAGAATACATTTAGTACCTTGGAACCTATATGCCTCAATGGCATGTATCCTTTCTTTTGACAAGTAGTTTACATCATTGACCTCTAATCAAAAGATTCCATCAGATGTTCGACTTCAACTCATTAATTCACATTCGAAGGGATATACTAGAGTACCTTGGGGGTCATTGACATTAATGGTGATTTCCCTCGCACTTGTTAACGGTGTACATCAATTACCGGTAATCAAGTGGTTTCTACCATGTTCGACGTCAAGACATTTATTCACATGGTTAGAATCGTACTTCAGAATCAAGGACAAGATGAAGTCCTTGGGGAACTTTCTTTGAATATTTACTTTGCTAGGCTGTAATGGAAATTTATGGAGTAATGTTATCACATAGATCCACATTGTATTGGTCTATGGCTATGTTACTATTATAATTCATAGATCCAAAGTGTATATTCTCGCGACTATGAACCCATTAAAATCATGGCGATATGGATCCACATTGTATTTCTGCTGGCCATATCATCAGTAAATGCAATCATGGATCTGCAATGTATTTTCCATCAACCATGCTAAGAGTCATTTGTATTATGAGTATGGGAATGCCTATCTCAGTGATGATATAATATTGTACTGCAATTTCCTTGTGTTGTTGGCAGGTCTCCAACCGATGTGTTCTTTGTTTCAAATACCCATCTGGCAAAGTATTTCATCTATCATCTCTTCTATCTTCATACTTTGGGGGGCATTTTGTTATACAAAAAAAATTCGCAACAAGTGATACTTTCTATTCTCTGACATCTAAAGCATAGAACTTTGGAAGAAAATTGAGAGAAAGTCTTATTGGGAAGGATCAACTCCAAAAAATACCTAAATTACAAAGTTGTCGCTTGTTTCTTTCTAGCAAGGTGCGACAACTTTACTTGTCGCATGTTGCAACACTGGAAGGTGCGACAATGTCGCCTCTTGCCGAGGTTTAAGGGTGTGACAACCTTTGTACTTGGGAAAAAAGAAGAAATTCTTGAAGCTTCTAGAAGAGAAACTTTGATGATGAGTTGTTTGTCGATCGATTTGGATCTCACTCATCTCTCCCGATTTAGTGAGATATTAACCTCTCATCCTAACCACCTCATGGCTTCCTCTCCAATAAATAAATGAAGGCATATTCTAAAGGGAAAGGATAGAATAAAGAATAAGTAATAAGGAATAGATAATGAGATGATGGTGAATTGAGAATAGCATCTTATTTGTGATTGAGAGATTGTGAGTCTCATTTTGGCTCTAAGAGATTTAGTGGTGCCAAAGTGCTCAAGAGATGGTGATGGCATTCATGGAGGCTACATGGGTATTGAAGCATTGAACTGCTGGAAAGAGTTTGTCAACACCAAGGCATTAGTTGTAAGTCGTTTCCTTATTTATTAATACAATTACATTTTCACTTTCCCATAAAGTTGGCATATTATCTTTATTGTATTTTTCCTTGGCCATCTACATATATTTATCGAAATATGTGTTGTATTGTTGCTTTCACTTGTTTTGTTTGATTCTTACACAAGTTTGTAGCAAAAGGCTTTGAGATTGAATTTGGAGCTTCAATTAATGAAAGCAAACTTTGGATAAAAAGGTATGAACTACTTATCTACTCGTATTTCGATTCTAAATCTAGGGAAAGGAATTTATATTGTATGTTTTGTTCTAGTTTCAGGTTCCTAAACTAGGGAGATAATACTACTAAATAATACTAATCTTACTTGTCCATTGTCATTCTTTTTTTACTAGTTAATCTTACCTGTTATTTTTAAGCTTCAATCTAACAAAGCTTAGGATGTGGAGAAGTCCAAAGCTGATTTTTTGAAAAATAGACCTAATATCTTAACAATCTATCAAGCTTATTTATTTAAGTGCATGGTGAACCATGGATCTCCACTTTCTTAAACCTTCTACATCATCCATCTCACTTGAAAAAAAGAGATCATAATGATCCTAGTGACTATTGCACTATTATGGTTAACTATACCTTGGTTAAGATATTTGTCATGCAACCTTATACATTCACATTTATAGATGGGTGTATAGACAAAGAGTTAGAAAGCCAGAGGACATGTAGGATTGAAGAGAAGCCATCATACAAACCAATAATCATATATTTTCTTTGACTTATATCATGAAAGAGGATAATGAAAACAAGCATAAAGTATAATAAGTTGTTTCATGGACTTTCACAAGGCATTGGACATAGTATTGCAACCTTGTTCGCTGACAAGATTAAGTCTTTTGGTCTTCTACCCTCGGTGGTCTTGCTTGTGATGACACTTTAGGAGAACATTGATGACAAGGAATGGATGAGGATTAGTGAGATAGAGGAGGTCTAAAGTATTAGAGGAGTTAAAGAAGGTTGTCCAGTCTCTCCTACACTTTTTAGACTTTGTATTAATGAGCTAGAGGAAAGCATATCAAAGTCATTAGGTGCCATAGATAATTCAGAGTCTCTATTGTTATTCTCTTATTTTCAAATGACATTATCCTTATGTCCCACTCAATGAGGGGCCTCCAAAGACAACTTAACATTTTAGCTCCCATCTATGACACTCATTAGCTTCAAGGCAATCTAGGGAAAACAAAAGTCATGGCCTTTAACATTACTAAAAGGGAGGAAAGCAATGTGATTCTTATTGATACAGGTGATAGTCAGTTGTGGTAGTCTCTTCATATGCATATTTGAGGGTCCTACTCTACATACCATTATTTATCTCAACTCCTCTAATATTCCTAAAAGGGAGGCAAGCAATGTGATTCTTAATTATAGAGGTGATGGAGTGGAGGTAGTCTCTTCATATGTATATTTGGGGTCATATTCTCTAGACCATGCTTTGGTTTGACTATAGTAGTAAAGCCTCCTAGATTAAGCAAGGGATATGTGACTCTTACCACCTTTGAAAAACAATGTTTTCAGCTTTAGTTTCAACCATTTCATCAAAGATTCAACTCTTCCACTCATTGGTCACATCTTCTTTTTTGAATGGATGTGACATTTAGGGACCATACCTTTGGGGAGTAGAGTGAAATATGATAGAGAGAGTGTTTGTTGTGATGTTATCTAAATATCTACATGCAAAAAATTTAGTACCTCGTGCCATCATTCTATAGAATTTGGCACAACTCCACTCATTGTTTTAGTGATCTTTCATGTGGTGAAAATGATACATAGGATTAAATGGATGGGAAACTCACAAAGTGTTCTTCTTCTTGCTCTCAAGTCCTTTATGCAGTAAGCAAAACATGAGATTGGTTCATGTTGGTATGTGAGAGCTTTTCTAGTACTTCATCTCATTAACCCTAATATTGATAGACCATCCCCTCATAGATTTTCAGTGGATGTTCTCGATCTCTCCAAGTGCAAGATAAACAAGGGTATTTCTACTAAGATTTACAAGGGTTTCCTTCAGTCCACATGGTTTGAGCCTAGAGCGTCACTTTCTTGAAAGCTTTAACACTATTTAGACTTGTATCTTCAATGTAGTGTTGGGCTCATGTATCCCTTCGGGTACACCAAACTCCAGACACCTTACAACTTGAGGGTCTGTCTCACCTAGCTTAGATTTTTCTCCCACAAACTTCGCATTGAGACAAATCACCATCTTCCTCAGGAGCACTATGTTTCGAGATCCGCTCCTTAGGGCCCGAGGACCATTTTTTATGCAAATGCTTTCCCTACTATGACTTTGGAGGGCGATTATTTTGTCTAACCTTCATACTCAAATGATTATTTTGTCTTTGTGGAGATTCACTTGATTTTTTCCAAACCTTATGGCTTATGAGGACCATAGATGCTTAGCCATTTTCCTTTGGGAGATGCTCAACCTTTGATGATTTACCAAAGAACAATTTCCTAAACCGGTGTGCACCAAGTTGATTACCTCTTACTTCCAACACTTTACTACTAGAGGCCTTATGATCAACTTCCATGCCACTTGATAGATCCATGAGGTGTCATAAACCCAATTAGTCCCCCAGCCTCACATGTATCATACATTTCTTTGTAATATTGAATGTTAGAAGTGCTTCCTCATAAAAAGAGATCTGGGCTAGTTACTTCCTCTCAAAGCTTCTTCATTGTTCCCCTTCTCCAATTTTCTCCAATTTTAACTTGTTTAATATTTAAATTAATTTTGATTTCACCGTTTTACTCTCGATACAGAACTACTCTTTTTATTTCATTTTGTTACGATCGAGTGCTTAGTTTTGAAGTTGTTGTATCCACATCAGCAACCGATCCAATCTAATTATCGTATCCACTGACGACCATCCTCGTTGTTAATATTACTTGTAAGGTTGCGCTCACCACTACATTTTATAGATATATATCTATATAATCTGTAACACAATTTCATATCCTTCCCATCTTGCTGGCCCACCATTTGACTCTCCAGAAGTCCCGCAGGTTGCTATTAGGTGACAACACTGCTTTGACCGCAGCCTCTCATGGTCTATTTTATAGATGCATATGCCTCTGTGACTACACCTATTTAATGATGGGTTTGGTGATTATGCAATCGTACCTGTTCAATGAAGGGCCTAGTTATGATTAGGTGCTGCTGAAATAAGGGATTAACTATTCCATTTATTGACTCCAGCAGTCTGTTTGTTTTAGGTTTTCAGTTTTGTAGTTCTGGTGTTGATTATGTTCAGAGATATGGAGTTTTCGGTGACAGAATTGCACTGGGCAGTGAGATCAAATGATGTGAGCATGATAAAAAAGCTCCTGGAAAGAGGAAACCCAATAGAGTCCTCTGATTCAATAGGTCGGACTCCTCTTCATTGGGCCACTGTTTTAGGCCATGAGGAGGC
>SNQJ01S0152871.1:59057-69973 GCA_010110895.2 Picea sitchensis | reverse complement strand
TTTTTTGAAGATGAGGATGTCATCCAAATATACCACCACAAAAGAGTTGGTGAAGGGTCCCAATACATCATCCATCAACCTCATGAAAGTGGCTAGTGCATTTTTTAATCCGAAGGGCATGACCATCGATTTGAAGAGGCCTTATTTAGATTTGAAAGTGGTATTCTATACATCAATTGGTTCGATGGAACTTGGTGGTAGCCATACTTTAGGTCAATCTTGTTGAAGAAATTTTCCCCCTTGAGTTGGTAGAGAGGGTCATCAATTATGGGAATTGGGTATCGGTTCTTGACTGTGATTTTGTTTAATGCTCTGTAATCAATGCAGAGTCGTCAGGTCCTATCCTTCTTCTACACTAGTATAATCAGGCTTTTGCAAGGGGAGGATTTAGGTCTGATGTGCCCCTTTTGAAGAATCTCTTAGATCTGACGCTTGATTTCATCATTTTGCATCAACAAGAAATGATAGAATGGCCCATTAGGAAGATGTGCAACAAGGGTTAGATAAATTGGATGCTTGACTTAGCAGTGCGTTGGTACCCTGATGGGTGAGGAGAAGATGTCTTTGTACTCTTCCACAATCCCATCCACTTGCTTCTGCTGAAAATACAGGCTCTATGTAGAGGCCACAGATGTGGCTGCGACATTTTTCTTATTTTGAGCATGGATCACAAAGAATACAAACTTCTCAGTCTGTTAAATGAACTTACTGCATTGCTTAGCAGAGATTAAAGAAATAGCGGTGGGAGACACTACCTCTGGTATCCTATACAATTCTCTAACCAAAGTAATAATAACAGGTCTAGAATCATACATAGCATGACGCTTCCACAAATATGGTTGTCCTAAAATAACATCACAAACTTAGAGGGGAGCAATATCACACAATACCTCATTTTTGAAAGGCTTGATGTCATAGGGTAGCTGACACTGTTGGCTGACACAAAGATCTCTTCCTTGGAAAATCTAACCAATGGTGTAGGAATGTGGGTGCGGTGTCGTCGGCAGGTCCAACTTCTTGATGACCTCTACTGAGATCAGGTTCTTCTGACTAACACTATCGACAATGAAATGAAGCGGAGCCCCCTTTACCCACATCTGTGAGTGAAAGAGGCATTCCCCTCCCTTTGGTTTTCTTGGTTGGACTTTGGTGGTAGCAACATAGGCATTGGGTTCAAAATTTATAATCCACTTCCCTCCTTCTGGATTTGATTCAAAGTCATAATCGACCTCTGACTCGGAATCCTTCAGCTCAGCCATGAGTGACTGCTTGGAGCGACATTATTTGGTGTTGTGACAAGGGATTTTATGGTATTCACACCATTTTCCCATGTCCTTCTTCATATTCTCATATCCCTTATTGTGTTGTGTCTTGGACTGGTTGTTCTGAGAGTGGCCATATTTTCTCTATCCCTTGTTGTGTGGGTTGGGGCTGCCTTTTCCCTGCTTTGGCTGTGAGGAGTTTGCAGATCCAAACTCTCGCCTCTTCTGCTTAAATTTCTACTCGATCTTGAAAACATATTTATAAGTCGTACCCAATGAGGTGATTTACAGAATATCCATTTATGTTTGAATTCATCTATGCAAACAATCGTAGTATTTGAGCACCAGATGTCGCTTAGAGTCTTTGATACCCAATTTGGTGCACAGGGTATGGAAAATATTGGTGAAATATGGTATTGTATGGTCCCCTTCCTGACGCAGGGTGTTCCATATGGTGTATTTGTCCTTGTATGATCCAGGTGGATATCGGTGGCCACCCACCTTTTCAAACTAGCTCAAAACAGTTTTCTGGCAATTTTGGTAATTTACTATCTTTAGCAGTTTTTAACTTCCGAGGCCATTTTGAGGGCCTAAATGAAGGTTTGTAGGGATTTATATTCTCAATGATATCCAAAGGCTCTAATTTATCCCCCAAAATGAATCTCCTCAAGAATACCTTTCCAACGAGCTATCGTGCGCCCCAAACGGAGATCGTATGCCAAAGTTACACCCCCGGGAAGTTGATACACCATACTACCCAAAATAGGGTCCACAAAATTGTTGGATTTTCATCTTTTGAGGTTAAGGTTTAGGGTTTTATTTATGACAAAAATGCCTTTAGAGACTCATTGTAAAATCATCTTCTTGTGAATGGGAGCAGTGGACACATCTCTTCTCATAGATAAGCTGCCACCATTCTAGCAAGTCTTTCACTCTGTATTTTAATAGTCTTTGTACATTTTCGCTCATTAATAGAAAATTGTGTATTATTGTATCTCTGTGTTTATGGTTTCATATTTGTTACATTTCTGTTATATTATTGGATATCCTAGATATCTCTGATCATTTCTTTGTTATATCTCCACTCTCATTTCATGCCAAAAATAATTTGGATCAGTGGTATCAGAGCAGGCTTCTCTTGATCGTTTTTCAGTGCATGTCCTTGACAAAGTATGAGTATAGCAAGTTGGGTCTCCAGCATGTCTCTCTCGAATACAATCTCTCTCACATGCCCAAGAAAACCTCCATGGAAGAAGAAAAGAAAAACAACAGAGCAGATGATTCTATTAATATGTTGCTTGAGCAAGCTCTCACGTGACAGAGGGATGAAATGATGGATAATTTTTCCCACATCCTTCAATGCCTATCAATAACAACATGCATGTCTTCATCAAGCGACCACTTTGGAGGCACCTCACCTTTCAGGGTACAAGTTAATTTTTATATTCCCATATCTGAAGGACAAATAGATGCAGATACCTTAGAAAAATGGTTTAATCTGCTAGAAGGTTATTTCTCTGTTCATAATTTCTCTGTTAGGGAAAATATCACCTTCGCACTCCTTAAGGATCCCCCCCATGTCAAACATTGGTGGGAAACTTACTGGGAGAAAAGTTCCACATAGGAGTCTGGAATATATGGGGTCGAGGCCACTTGGGATTTTTTTATGGATGTGATAAAGGAATAGTATTATCCTGTTGGAAACTATGAGGACCAGTACATGAGATGGACCACACTGTGACAAGAGAGGGGCCAAGTAATTCCAGATTTCACCAATACCTTCCATACCTTGCACTCCAAGCTAGGTATCAAAGACTCCGAACGACATTTGGTTCAAAAATATCGTGCGGCTCTACATAGATATATCCAAACTGAAATGGATTTTATGGACATCTCATAACTTGGTGCTGCTTATTGATATGTTGTTAAAATCGAGCATAAATGTAAGCACTAGAACAAGCGGGAGTTCGGGTCTGCAAATCCACAACAACCAAAGTATGATAAAGACGACCCTAACAAACAGTCTCCCAAAAACCAGTCCAAGCCATAGGAAAATAAAGGTCACGAAAAGACAAAATAAGGACACCGAAAAATGGTGTGATGTCCACAACAACCCCTGGCACAAAACCAATGAATGTTTCTCAAAACAGTCATTGGTGGCCAAGATCAAAGACAAGGAGCCGAACCCTGATTCATAATTTGATTTAGAAAATATTGATAGAAGATAGATCATCGACACAGACCCAACTATTATTGTCATGACCACAACAATTCAACCAGAAGAACTCATAGATCCTAAAGAAGGAGAGCATTTTTTTCATTCACAAATGTGGGTGAAGGGAACCCCACTGCATTTTATTGTTGATAGCGAAAGCCAAAAGAACCTCATCTTAGCAAAGGTCGTCAAACAATTGGGATTGTTGACAACACTACACCCGTAACCATACAGCATTGGTTGGCTTCGCCAAGGATGCGATCTTCGTGTCAGCCAATAGTGTCGATTGTCATACGACATCCAACCCTTCAAGAATGAGGTATTATGTGATGTTGCCCCACTATATGTTTGTGATGTTCTCTTGGGCCAACCATATATGTGGAAGCACCATGCTATCTATGAGTCTTGATCACATAGTGTCAATGTTATTTTGGGGGGTCATATCTATAGGATACCATAGGGAGTTTCAACTACTGTCCCACCTAAACAATGCCACAAGGTAGTATTTCATACTACAAAATTCAGCTTCTTCACAATCTGTTCAAAAGGTGAACATAAGGATACCGCAACCACTACAACCTCGGCCCAAGCACCTTCTATCCAACATAAGCAGGTCGAAAAGATTGAAGAAAAGTGTAAATATTCCTTCTGCACACGTGCATCTCATGTACACAGACTAGTTAAAAATTTCCAATCCTTCCAGCCACTGGTTCGTGACAACCTTCAATAAGCTAAGCTGCACAACTTTTCCAACAAGGCAAACAACTCATCAAGATGTAGATTCATCAGACGCTTTTCCCTCTCCCTTTGGCACTCAACGCAATGGAGACAATTTCTTCCTAAGAAGGGAGGATTGATCCAGGTGGATATCGGTGGCCACCCACCTTTTCCAACTGGCTCAAAACAATTTTCTAGAAATTTTGGTAATTTACTATTTTTAGCAGTTTTAAATTTTGGGGCCATTTTGAGGGCCTAAATGAAGGTTTTTCGAGATCGAGATTCTCAATGATAGCCAAAGGTTTTGATTGATCCAAAAAAATGAATCTCCTCGATGATACCTTTCCAACGAGATTTCGTGTACCACAAACGAAGATCGCATGACAAAGTTGCGCCACCAAGAAGTTGATACACCAAACTGCCCAAAACGGGGTCCACAAAACTGTTGGATTTTCATATTCCAGGGTTAGGGTTTTGGATTTTATTTATGATAAAAAGGAATTTGGAGCCTCATTGTAAAATCATATTCTTGTGAATGTGAGTAGAGGACACATCTCTTCTCAGAGATAAGCTGCCACCATTATAGTGAGTCTTTCACTTTGTATTTTTACAATCTTTGTACATTTTCACTCATTAATAGAAAATTGTGTATTACTGTATCTCTGTGTTTATGGTTGCAACATCTAATACATTTCTATTATATTATTGGATATCTGAGATATCTCTGTACATTTATTTGTTATATCTCCGCTCTCATTTCGTCCTGAAAATAATCCGGATCATCGTAGCTTTCAACAAGGTAGTATTGTTCTTTAATGGCATCCCAGAAGGAATCCCATGTAGGGGAAACCACAAATATTTCAGATTCCTCTATGGCCCTTTTCTTAGAGTAAGTATCCCACCAGTCCTTAACATGGGGGGCGACCTTGAGGAGTGCAAAAGTAATCTTTTCACTATCAAAAAAATTGTGGACCGAAAAATACCCTTTGAGAAGATTCAACCATTTATCTACAAAATCCGCATCTATCAGTCCTTCAAATAATGGAATATCAAAATTTACCTGTACCTTGAAGGGGGTTGCATGGCCATTGGATGAATATGCTTCTCTTGTGGGCAACCATCGGAGGATCTTTGCAAAATTGTCCATCATTTTGTTGCTTTGTCGTTCAAGGGCTTCCTCGAGCAACATTTTAAAAGAATCTCCTGCTCCATCATATTTCTTTTCATCCCCCATGGGTTTTTTTTGGGCTCAGCACCACCGATCTTGCAAAGGCTCGATTGGTTCAAGTCCCAATTTCTTGTACCCAGATCTTGTCAAGGACATGCACAAAGAAAAATAAATGAAGAACATACCGCTCTGATACCACTGATCTAGATTTAGGAGCAAAACGAATTGATTAACAGAATGAATGCAATAAACACAAAGATATGGAGAAAAACAAATATCCAGTGAACAATATCTTCTATTCAATAAATGAAATAGGTTGAAACTGTAAAACTGCATAAATGAAACAATTTGTTCGAATGGTGGTATCCATCTCTAAGAAGATATGTGGCTGCTACGTGTATCTATCTAAGAAGAATGATTACAATGAGGCTCCAGAGGCCTTTTTAATATTACTCATGAATTCCAAAACCCTAGAAATCCAAAAACCTAACCCTAGGAGGAGAAACACAAAAAGTTATGTGGGCCCCTATGGGTAAGTTGGTACCTCAACTTCCTGGGGTCATAAATTTTGTATACGACCTTCGTTTTAAGTGCGTGATAGCCTGTTGGAAAGGTCTTTTTGAGAAATACACATTACACTATCAAATTCTGATTATGTCTACAGTTTGGCTGTGGAAAGCCAAAAAAACATTGTTTAGGGCCCCAAAACGACCCTCAAAGTACATAAATATGTGCTGACATGAAAAAATCCAAAATAAGACAGTTGGATTAGATGGGAGGCCACCAGTCTCCTCCTGGAAKATGTTTAGGGCTTTAGACAACCCCAAAAGTGTAGAAMCCACAATTACAAATAAGTACAAAAGAACGTGTTGAACTAAAAAATGTCAAGAGGAGACAATTGGAATAGGTGGGTGGCCACCAATATCCACCTGGATCATCAAGCTCCTYTGTCTCTTCTGGTTGTATTGTTGTGACTGCGATGGTAGCAGTGGGATCTCCATCGATGATCCATTTCCCTTTATTGTGCTCAGAGTCAAAGTTCGAGTCAGATTCTTTTTCTTTGATCTTGGCCACCAATGACCGTTTTGAGCGACATTCATCGATGTTGTGCCATGGAATTTTGTGGAACTCATAACACTTTTTGGTGTGTTTCTTAGAATTCCCATCACCCTTCTTATCTAGTTGCATAGAATGATTTTATTGAGTTTGAATCTCCTTGTTTTGTCCTTTGTTTTATGAGTTTGGGTTTCCTTTTCCATGCTTCTTTTGTGGCATATTTGCAAACTTGAACTCCCTATTACTCCACTACTTGAATTTCTGCTCAATTTTGACTACATATCAATAAGCAACTCGTAGTGAGAATATGTACAATAAATCCATCTTTGTTTGAATGTACCTTTATATACAACTTAATGGTTGTTCTTAAATGGAATGACTCCTGGAAAGAAATGACCCGGCGGGTTTAATGGCTTTGGTGACTGAGAGAGTAGTCAAAGTTTTGACCACACATATTGGAAGGGAAATTAAGCTTGAAGCCTGAATAAGTGTTACCTCTCATGGAGACATGGCACTTCTGAGACCCCCATACACATAGTAGTCGAAGTAGTCTAGAAAACAATAAGACAAGAAGAGAGGGGTAATTACCCTACTTTCCCCAATGCGACCTCATGCTTTACTCCTTTGTTAGAGGATATTCCTGACACACTAGTTGCAAAAATGGATTTAATCACTCTTTAATGAATTTTATGTTTCATTTTATGGCATTGAGAGAGTTAAGTCTCCAATCCTACACCAAGGCCCTAATCCTATCTATTTTGGTGTTGCTAGTAAGAAAAATAGTCTAATTGTTTTAAGATTATGTATTATTTTTCTTAATGGATGTTGTTTAGTCAAGGGAATGGATGAAACTCCAATGATGTTTTAGATTCTTTCCAAATCCAAAGAAGAGGAAAATGCATGCACAATATACAACTTTCATTTTAATGAACACTAGCTAATTGAGGGAAGATAAACTTTTTCCTTTTTAGTTTTACAATGAAAAACACAACCTCACAAACATGCAACAAACATGCAAGACAAGCCAAATACACTAACAAGATATTCAAATGAAAAAAACTCTAATGCAACTTTTTACAAAACACCCAAAAGTTGAACCCTAACAAGGTTTGTTTTTTTGCTTCTTTTCTTTGTGCTTTTCTGAAATGTAAAGTTCTTTAAGCTAAGAAACTGAAAAATGCAGATAAAAAACAATAAATAGCAAGAAAGGGAAGTAGGATATTGGTAGTGATTCACTAAAGCACACTCTAGTGTCTCTATGGGATAAAAATCCAAAACTTGGAAAATGACCTAGTAATGCACAACCTTTTGAACATCAACAAACTATATATAAAGGAGAAAACTTCACACGGCATCCAGATCAGACAAGATCCTTTGGGAAGACTACCTAGATCTTCACTTACCAGGAAACATACTTAAACAAACAAGAAATCCCAATCAAAACTCTCCAATCACCTCAAGTTCATTTTAACACAAGCAACAAACAAGAGGCCCAAATAGAGAGGATGACTAGGATATCACAACATACATAGGCTCATAAGGCTCAATACAATTCAGATCTAAAGAGATATTTTTTTTCTTGAAAAATAGTGAGCTACAGGAGCAGTTGTTTCCCAGGAAGTCTGCAGCTAGTGACCATATGCATGTAGTCGTGGCCCAACATGTATGCATCCCACGACCAGTTGCTCTGGTTTGAACTAACAAAGCATGACCATCTACATGATTTTTGAAAAACATTCTCAGATCTGGCTCAGATTTGTCAGATCTACAAGATCTTCTCTCTAAGGGGGTGAAAGGGAAGACTAAGGACTATAAAAAAGTTACAGAAGAATAAAAATAAAGGGGAAATTTATCTAGAGAAGAATCAAAGATTACCTCCCATGTGGATTCATCGGTTCTGTTGTGGATAAATCCATCCTATAGATAAGCTAGATCTCTCTTTGATCCGTCCTTGATCCAAGATAGACAACGAGGCTATATTCCTAGATAGTTTTCCTTAGATCTAAATAGATTCATTTCCTTTTAACCAAGAAGGGTGATAAACATACCTTTTTGACTCACGATTGTCCTAGTATGTCCTGGATAACACATATCTCTATATCTAGCTCCAGCTCCTAGGATTTACTTCCTGGACACAAGGAGACAAAAAATCTTGAAATCTATTATTATTCTAGTGTTAGGGAAAACACAAATATGATTTGGATCTAATCCGATCTATTCAATGTGAGATCGAATCTATATTCTACAACTGAAAACATCAATATGGACAGGGGAAACGATATATCTATATATAAATGAATATATAAGTACATCAAAATTGTTTTCCCTTGAATGAATGATGGATTCCTCCTTAAGCTCCTTCCTCTTCCTCCTCCCCAACCCTCACTCAAGGAAGGAAAACATGATCTGCAGGATGATATGAATGAAGAAGTTCCTCTAAATAATCTTGTAGCATGTACCTATAAATGATTCTTCCTCCTCTTGCCCATGGAAACACCTTCCTTTTATAGATTGGTGGAAAAGGATAGGAGCGGGGAAAATTTTAGGGGCTAAATTTCATTAATGGGATAATTTCCATGTTTTTTCCCAAAAAACAATTTGCTAATTTCCACTTTTTCTAAAAATTATTCACCCAAATTCCATAAAATAAAATTATTTTACCTTAAAAATCACCAAAATTTTATAGAAACTATATAAAATCCTTAGAAATTTGAATTTTTTACGAAAGTATCGTCAAAGATTTTACATTTTTCCTATAAAGGACTAGTAAGATTAGCCTAAGTTTCTACATTTTAATATAATTTTCCATCATTAAAATTATCCCTAGCTAGGAGAGGGTTCTATATCTCTAGAACTTAGTGAAATCAATTGAATTGAGAGATTCCAAGGTTTTGCCATGAGAGAACAACTCACCCAGTGCTTCTCTCCTTAGAATTCACCAATTCTAGAAGGCTAGAGAGGTGGTTGTGGGTCAACAGTTGTGTGGCTAGCGACCGATTGTAGGATATAAAGCTTTTCACTAGCGACCGATCACGCCCTAATAATGAGATCAATAGTGACCATCCTCGAAATTAGGGAAAATACATGGTATAAGAGTGTGAAATGATTGGAAACAAGGTAGAGGAGTGTGTCTTAACATAACATCATCAATGTGTCCTTCATGAGACCCTAAGGTGGCAACTAAGGTTTTCACATAACCAGAACAAAAATGTGGCATGCACTAACATTTTTATCTCATTAACACACATTATCTTTGAACATAAAAAAACTAACACAAGATTGAACTTCGAGCTCTAATCAACTCTCTCTTCCTAACTCTCTATCCACATTCACTTTCTCTAGTGACCAAAAACCAAACCCATTCCCTATTTGCATGCATCCCCACATATCTCTCACATAGCATGGGAATCATAACTAACTTGCAATATCATCCACAACCTTGACCATGACCAGTTGGATTGTTACAAAAATAGTTACAANCCTTCATGAGACCCTAAGGTGGCAACTAAGGTTTTCACATAACCAGAACAAAAATGTGGCATGCACTAACATTTTTATCTCATTAACACACATTATCTTTGAACATAAAAAAACTAACACAAGATTGAACTTCGAGCTCTAATTAACTCTATCTTCCTAACTCTCTATCCACATTCACTTGCTCTAGTGACCAAAAACCAAACCCATTCCCTATTTGCATGCATCCCCACATATCTCTCACATAGCATGGGAATCATAACTAACTTGCAATATCATCCACAACCTTGACCATGACCAGTTGGATTGTTACAAAAATAGTTACAAATATTATAGAAAATATCCTTTGATTTCGCGTGCATGTGATCTTTTAAGTCCCTTAAGCACAATACAAAATGGATTGACACATATGCTAAACTTGGCATTGCATGGTGTATCTTCTTGGGTGCACATGTAGTGCTATCTTGCAACACACACGTATCTTTTGCAAAACCTTATATGCAAGCAATAATTTCAAGTGGATTTCATTGTGTGATAAAACCCAACCAGTGCGATGTCGAGTTGATGTCATTGTGCGACATTTAATAATAAACCAATAGATTCCAACTATACGTGCAAGTGCAATATTGATATAATTATGTGATATCTTTAATACATAAACCAATAATTACGAACTATGAGTATGGATTTAATATCAATATCATTGTGTGATATATGTATTCATATCACTACAATGTGATATCTATGGTAAATACACAATTCAAATGAAACGAGAGCATTCACAATCTCGATATCACCATGTGATATATATGATATATACTAAATTAAATGCAATCCATGGGTGTGTTTATAGCCTTGATATCACTATGTTACAGTGCGTGGGTGCGCTTACAGTCTCAATATCACTATGCCATATTTATAATATATAAATTGAACAAGTGATAAATGTCATATTTATAATATATAAATTGAACAAGTGATAATTGTGGTGTGAATTCAATAGGTATCGATCTACATTTCT
>SNQJ01S0152871.1:47726-59047 GCA_010110895.2 Picea sitchensis | reverse complement strand
CCACTTCATCTATCTTGGAAAAACAATGCCATAAAGTAATATCTCATCCCACAAAGTTTTCCCTCTTCAGGATCCAGTCAGAAAGTGAATAGAAGGTCATTGCAACCACTACAACCTTGTCCCAAGACCTTTCTATCTAGCAAAAGCAGGTCAACAAGATTGTAGAGGAGAATGAAGACATCTGTGCTTCACCTATGAGGGTTCCTTTACACTACAACACCCTTCAATCCATTGAATTGGTGCCCGATGCTCCCTTACGAAATGGTCCAATCTATAAAGACTCCCTTCTAGAGAATGATATACTTCCATATGTCCAACATAGTTCTATTGGCCACAACCTTTTTAAGGTGTTCTCAGGGTTCCAACCATTAGACCCCATTGATATAGCTCTTCATGTTGCATATTCATTGAAAAATTTCTCCTAAACTCAGACAAAGGTAGATCATGCAGATAGATTTGTTGAATGGATCCAACACCTCCACCAACAGGTTCATGACATCCTTCCATAGGTCAAGTACAAGTAGAAAATTTACTTCAACAAGGAATGTGGTTCACCAAAGTACAGATTCAACAAAATTTTCCCTATCTTCTGAGGGAGCTTGATGCAATGGGGACCATTGCTTCCTAAGGGGGGAGGATTGATCTAGGTGGATCTTGGTGGCTATCCACCTGCTCCATTGAATCAATGTTTCTAAGCCTATGGTTTTGATAAACCATGATATTCATTCTTTTGATGGGGAATGCAATGTTATGCTATCTCCATTTGTAATTTTTGTCATGTAATATAATTCCTAAAGATTTAATGTATCGAGTCCAATTAGAACTCCACATTTAAGCACGTTTAGGATAGAATAGTACTGGGATGGGTGACCTCTCGAGAAGTCCTAGTATTTTACATGCCTATGGAATTTTGTAAACTTAGACCAATTTATCCCACACACATCATGGGAATTATTATCCTCTCACTCTCTCATATATAATAGAGGTGAAGGAGGTCGTTTAATCATGCAACGAACCTTGAAGTAAATCTTGTTGCGAATGAAACATAGCCAACATCTCTTTCTCTTTAGAGATATTCTACCCCATTCTAGCCAGTTTGTGTTCTATAGTGTTCTGCTATTTTATTCATTAATAGAAGTTGGGTTTTATTGTATTTATGTGTTTCTGCTATATTTTCCTTTGTATCTCATTTCATTCTCAACATAATCTGGATCAACACAATCAGAATTCAAGTTCATCATTCAAATATCAAAGTTTGAAATCATTCTACAATAATTCTTGTAGAAGTTGTTTTTTTATAAAATTATTTGTTGTCAATTCAATATTGAATGGTAGATTATTGTTAAAAGTTTTTATTTTATGTGTGTGTGTGTGTGTTCTTTGAGAAATATTTTATTCAACCAAATAGGAAATCAAAATTTTATTGTTATATAGTGAACCAAAATAGTGATCATACAGAATAGAAATGACTTAAATTGACTCGCTTCTCAATTCTATAAACTCTTGGAAATTTGCATATATTGGATTTTGTATTGTCATTTATGTTGGTGTTAATTTATCCATGGAAAACTTGTGTTGATTGTAATGTTCTTTTTTAGAAGAAATCATATCTATTGGAGGCTAAATTGTAAATCGAGTAGGCACTAAATGATCTGTGGCACAATGTATTTCTTGTAAAGAAATGTAATGGTAGTCAAAATTGTTCTAACGAGGGTCTATGACATATAAATAATTTTCATTAACACCCATATTGTTAGTGAGAACAAATTTATCTAGAATCACTCTTATATCTTGTATATTGAATAATGTTTTTGGAATCATTCTTATATATTGTAAACTGGATGATTTGGTTTAAAATAAATTACATATATTGTAAACCGAATGATTTTTGTTGGAATAGAATTGTATACTATGTTAATACCTAAACAAAGACTCATGTTATATCTAGAACCCCTTATTAAGCCCTATATATTGAATTATTACATTTCTAGTGTTATTTCAGTATTACATTTCTAGTGTTATATTTGTATGTAGGATAGAACCCTTCATTATACCCTTCATTGTATTATTTCATTATAATAGTATCATTTGTCTTAGGATCATATTATCTCATATTATCTTGTATTATGAATTGGATATATGGTAAAACAAGGTTTCCCTCTCGAAGTGGATTGTATTCATTGAATTTATCATTTTTAAGGCATTGGATCATAACATTTGGTATCAGAGCATCGATCATAGGGTTTTGTTGCTTAAAGCGAGTCATCTTGGAATTTTCACTATAAACTTTTTAATGCAATGCAATAGACATAAAATTTTAGAAGTTACTTAGGATACATATCCAAGTACTTGTGGTAAAAATTTCAAGTTCCGGGTCGTTATAATTTTTTAGACATATCCTATGGAAGATAGGGTTTTTGACTCTTCCTGAATTCAGTTTTTAACGAGTCATCTTGGAATTTTTGCGATAATTTTTTTTTGGGTTGTTTCAAATAGTGAAATTTTGTAGAGACTAAGGAGATATTTTATAGTATAGTGGAAAAAATTTCAAGTTTGTTTTCGCTATACTTCAAAGATATCGTCCATGGAAGACAAGGTTTGTGACTAATCCTAAAATCTGTTATCTTGGAATTTTCACTGTAAATTTTTTCACTGAAGTTTCAGACTCTAAATTTTCAGAATCTTGATTTGACAAAATGAAGTACATATGGAAAAAAATATGTTTTGAATCATTATATTTTATGATATATTTCTTGTGGAAGTTTGGGTTTTTCACAAGTTATTTTCTAGTGATTTTAGGATATTTTTATGTGGTTAGCAAGCTCATTTAAAAAAAATAAAAATTAGAGACGTGTTCTGGTGTCTTTAAATAACATAGGATTTGTTGTTAAATCGGTAAAACTATGGTTGGGGAAGAATACATGCAAGAAATAAAAAAGGTTTCATGTGGTTACTCGAAAACTTTGTGTCACCTAGTTGGAAACCTATGAAACCCTTTTTGGTACCCCTTCGAGTAGTAGTGCATTAGACAACACCTCTAGATGGAATATTGCTTCCACGTACCTCTGGGTATATAGGAAGTCCCATGGGTATACCTGAAACCATCCTTAGATAAGTTATTTGGTCGCATTGTTTCTATAGTATATCGAGAATAACACTCAGGGAGACTACTCTCTGGTACCTGGGTAGTCGGGTAGTACGGCTAAGGGAACGATTGAGCCTCCTTACTTATTTCATTGAGATATTGGGTTGAGTATTATTGTTGTAACCCACATATTTATCAAAGAGCTATAGGACTTGACAATCCCTTGTCCTTAGGACCCAGTAACTTTTTCCGTGGCTTCAAAGAAAGATCCAAAAATTATTTCACCAATTAAACCTCCAAAAATATCCTCCATGTCTCATGAATAAAATGAGGAGATTCAAAACCAACTATCCAAATTGAACAATAAAATCAATGAATTGAATGATAGGTAAATGAAATGGTTGATTTGATGAATACTCAAATATAAATGGAAAGAAAGATGGAAATGATGCAAAGGAATATGGAGGAAAATAAAGAACTATTGGAAAGGAAGATGGATAAAAATAAGGAATTGATGGAAAGGAATATGGATGAAAATAAGGAATAGACAGAAGGAATGATGGAAAATTTGGAACATAATATTATGGAAGCATTAAATGGGAGGTTCCCTAAAAGTGATAAGGTGTCTGAAGGGACTCAGGAAAATAGAGGTAGTATTCAGGTTGAACAACTTGCCAATAATAAGAATTTTCCAGAGGGATATAACTCCAATAATGGAGTTACTTATGGATTGTTCCAAAAGGAGTGAACCTTCCCAAGGTTGAATTAATGAAGTTCGATGGGACATATGTCTTTACTTGGGTGAATCAAATAGAGCAATATTTTGAATTGCATAATATTATGGATGATAAGCAAAGGATTCACATAGAAACTTTGAACTTTGAGATAAAACCATATCAATGGTATCAATGGGTAGTTAAAATGAATCTCCCTTGTTTTCATTATACTTGGGGATTATTTACACGAGAATTAAAAGCACAACATGGAAAATTTTGGGAACATGACTACTTCAGTAAATTTACAAGAATCAAGCACTTAGGTGATATTGAAGATTATAATTTAGAATTTCAAGTAATGTCCACTGTTAAATTTTTATTGTTGTTATAAGGTTATTTCCAAATTTCATGAGCATTCAATGCATTTACAAAACAACAGTATAAAAAGGATCACTTAAATAAACACGATCACAAGGTACATAAAATTTTATACTGGTAAACCCTCATGGGGGAGAAAACCCATCAAAATTTCCTCAATAATAGATTTCCAATACAATGCCAAGACTAAGACCAAAACACCAAAGACAGAACAAGACCAAGCATGTGACTCTCTTCTCCTTCGTTAGACTTCTTCCTGCAACTGTAACTGCCTTCAAGATATGTGAAATGGATGAGTGAGTGAGTGTGTTCAAATGAGGCACCATCCTCACATATAAATACACGTTGTGAGGTGGTGCTAGGGTTGTGTCTCTTCACTTGGTGGAGCCAATTTCTCCTAGAAGTGGATAAAACCAATTTATAATTACTAGGGGCCGACTTTACAAATACCATCATACAAATACATGTTGACCAATCCACAAAATAGGATTTGATCTTATACAAGGAACGACTTGATGAATTCACAAAAGGGGATTTGATCTATACAACAATAACTCAAATATAAATAGAATATTCTTCGAAGTTACAATATTTCAACACTCCCCCTTAATGAGAAGGATATTCTACTAACATGAATCAATACAACATAATTAAGAGAAGGAGAGGGAAACATCATCATCAACATATGGAACACTGTCTGACACATCTATAAATCATAGAAAGTTTTTCTCATCATCAATATCATCATCGTTTACAACATGGAGCTGGAGTAACATAATCATCATCATCATCAACATGAAGTTGGAACAACAATATCAACAACATGGAGATGGAACAACATCATCAAGAACATGAAGCTGGAACAACAATATCAACAACATGGAGTTGGAACAACATCCTTAGTAGCATGAATCTAGAACAACATCATCAACATGTTTCAACAAAATGAGACATGTTCTTCAACAACACCATTAGTGGTACTTTGAAAGATTGTCCTTACCGGACCTTCGAGATCTTCCCATGAATCATAATATTCCATAGGATATAAAATCCTAGCTAAGCTACCACTACTGATCATAGCTGTCATATACATGCATAGGTACTCTGACAGACCATCCTTACCGGACCTTCAAGATCTGCCTAGGGATGATTTTTCCACTAGGATATAAAATCCTAACGGAGCTACCCGTTGTTGGCCAGGATACCATAGTATCATTAGCATCACTCCCCCTTTTGAGGGAGGTCCTTTCGGAAAATACCAAACTTGTCTCGGAAGTACTCAAACTTCACATGAGACAGAGTTTTAGTAAACACATCTGCAACCTGTTCATCTGTGCCAACATATTGGAGCTTTACATATCCCCTCCACACCATATCACGAATGAAGTGGTACCAGATCTCTATGTGCTTCAACTTATCATGGAACATTGGGTTCTCCATCATCTTTATGCATCTTTGGTTATCACATAGAATCATGATGGATTCCATCTGTAGATCGAACAAACCTGCCAACAACTTCTGAAGCCATATGGCTTCATAACTGGTGGAACATGCTGCAATGTACTTTTCTTTTGTCATGATGAAAGAAATACTGGATTGCTTCCTGATTTTCCATGAAGTCATGGATGACCCAAAACTGAAACAACATCCTGAAGTGTTCTTTCTATCCGAATCACTTCCAGCCCAATCTGAATCAGTATAACCATATAGTCTGAAGTCATGATCTCCAGTATAACAGAGACCATAATCCAACGTACCCTTAAGGTATCTTATCACATGATTTGCAACTACAAGGTGAACACATCTAGGATCCACCAGATACTGACTTACTTTATTCATAGAAAATCATATATCTGGCCTGGTATTCGTTAGATACATCAACGAACCAATAATATGTCTGTATATAGTATCATCAACCAACTTTGACGAAGTATCAACCAGGAGCTTCAAATTATATTCCATGGGTGTGGTCATGGATTTACATTCCACCATGTCAAATCTCTTCAGTATTTTGACTTCATACTTCCCTTGGTTAAGGAAGATCTTCTATGGGATCTCCCAAACTTCAAGACCTAAGAAATAATGCATTGAACCTAGGTCTTTCATATCAAATTCTGCAGTGAGATTCTTCTTGTAATATGTGATGATATTTTCTTCTCCTCTCAAGAATAAATCATCCACATATAGTAGAAATATAACTAGATCATCATTCATAATGTAACACCCATGTTTCCCCCAACTTGTAATTAATCATAAAATAGGATTTCCATGCTAAGGCATGTGGACAATGTAAATGTATTATTGTTAAACTACCCATAACTGACTGTTGGGGGGTGAAGCCTTGAAGTACGAGCCATGATATCTCTATAGGAAAGAAATCAGTTAATAAATAAATGACCAGTGGTTGAATCATCAACCACCCCCATGAATGGAAGCATGGTATAGCTGTAGGATATCATCTCAAAGTATCACAGAGACCTGCAGACCCGAGCTTCCTTCTGACAGAAGGAATGAGACAGGTCGTAAAACCTTACAAAGGAAGAAAGGTAAGATACATACAGACACACATCGCAGATGAGAGGAGGGCATAATATTGTAAGGGGAGATGTGTGAACAAAAAAGGAAGTGTGGAGAACACGGCCTGAGGGACCCGAACGAGAGTTGGATTCCGAGGAAGCATCTGATAAACCTCGCAAGGTCGCTCTAACGGAGAAATTTTCTCTGAGAAATGGAGGAAATTCCCTAGTGATATCATGGCTTGGCATGAGGGTGGCCAAAGTGATAATAATGAATGCCTATGAGCCTATGGTTGGGTGGAAAGGTGCACACCAATAGTCAGTTGGTTGGATGCAACTTGTAATAGATAAGTATTCTCATACCTTGTGAAATTAAGTTGTAATTATGTAATGAAATGGGATATACTATGAAGGTCCTGGGGATGTGTATGTTTGCTTAATGGTTATACTATATCTCTTTATTCCTATTTAAATTGTGTATTTAATTAAGACATTATATGAATTGGACATGTTTTGTATTCATAGATGTTGCACCTTGCAATGGCTCAAACTAGATCCACAAACTGTGAGTTCGTTGGTCTTGGACACAGTTTCACAAACACATGTCGACACTCCTAGTTGTTCGGAGTCCCTTGGAGGAGGGAGTCTGTTAAATATTAGGAGAGATAGTGCATGTATGCATAGGCTCTCTATGAGGTAGGCAGAGATCGAGAACCACTTAAGCTCTAGAGTTGAGGAATGAGCATAAGGAGTGCGTGAAAGGATTCTTCCAAGCGTTAAGTTCAAGAGAAAAAGTGAAAAACTCTTAAGTCTTTCAGAGCTAACAAGTCTGAAGAAGGACATCAAAGTTAACTCTGAACCTTAGATCTGAGGATGCACAGAAACCATCCCGACCGTCAGATCTAGGAAGTAGATGATATTCAAGTTACCAGAACTACCCATGACTTAAGAACCTGATAGCGGACATGTTAGTTCATGGCCGCGATCAACCTACGTCATTGATATCATCAGGAATGGAAGGTCAATGGCTAGGATTAGACTAGAGTCTAGCGAGAACTCCCATGATGGTGGAGGTTGAACCCCACAATCACTACGAACCATAGATCTATGAATGGATATCTAGGGTGGGGAATCATTGCAGAGAGAGAAGGTGTAATTAATGGACGCACTAGTTGGCATCCTGCAATTTACTAATGTCATTGATCTCGTCAAGATGGAAGATCAATGACTCCAGTTAAGACCAAGTTGGGTGAGCACTTTCCAAATTGTGGAGGTCAAAATCTTTGATAAATAACACACATGTTGGGGCCCCGCAATGTCTGTGAACCATCAATCATCATTGAATTTTGATATTAGTTTGAATAGATCCCTGAAACGCAAGGAATGCATGGGAAGGTGAAATATTCAAGGGGATCATGCTCATAAGAGATAACACTTTTAGGCGTGCAGACGAAGTCCAAGAGATGGACCTGTAGGAGGAGCAAGGGTCGAGGCCTTTGAACATTTAGAAAAACTTCTAAGTCAGAGAAAGTGATCCATATGGATGTTGGTGGCCTTCCACCTATTCCAACTGGTTCATTTTGGCAGTTTTCTAGTTTGGCATTTTTTTTCCTAGTTTTCAAGTCCCTGACTTGCGGGGCCGTTTTGAGGCCCTAAACAACGTTTTTAGAGATTGACATAGTCAAGAATGCCCTTTACTAGAACATACCAAAATGTGTAGTCCTCATATAGACCTTTCCAACAGGCTATCGTGCACCTAAAACAGAGATTGTATGAAAAAGTTACGACCCCGGGAAGTTGACAGACTAACTTACCCAAACGAGGCCCACATGACTTTTGGTGCTTCATCTCCTAGGGTTAGGTTTTTGGATTTCTAGGGTTTTTGACATTCCTGTTTATTGTAAAAATTCCTTAAGAGCCTCATTGTAATGATCTTCTTGCGAATGAGCACAGCCATCACATCTCTTCTCAGAGATAAGCCGCCACCATTTCAGCAAGCTTGTTTTCCGCTGCATTTTACAGTTTCAGATTATTTCCTTATTGAATAGAAAACCAGTTTTGTTGTATCTTTGTTATTCTGTGTTAAAAATCTTTTAATAATCTGTATTCATTTCATTCTACTCATAAAATCCTGATTAGTGGTATTAGAGCGGTCTTCTCCTTATCGTCTTAATGCATGTCCCAAACAAGGTCGGGGTACAAAGAATTGGGTCTCGAGCTTGTTTCTCTTGAGGACAAAATCTCTCACATGCCCAAACGATCTCTCATGGCAGGAGAAAAAAAATATGACAGGATATGAGATCCTTTTAAAATGTTGCTTGAGGAAGCCCTCACGCAATAGAGGAACGAGATGATGGATAGTTTCGCGCAAATCCTTCGGTGGCTACCAACAAGCGACGCATCTTCCTCGAGCAGAGGTGCCGCCCCTTACAAGTTACAAATCGACTTCGATATTCCTATATTTGAAGGTTAGATAGATGTAGATGCTGTAGACAAGTGGTTGAATCTACTAGAAGGGTATTTTTCTGTCCATAAATTTTCAAATAGAGAAAAAATTAATTTTTCGCTCCTCAAAGCTGTTCCCCATGTCAAAGATTGGTGAGAAAATTTCTGTGAGCAAAAGGAAATAGAGGAATCCTCATTATTTACAGTCATGACCACCTGGGAATCCTTCAAGGATGCTATTAAGGAACAATACTACCCTGTCGAAAGCTATGACGACTTGTATACCAAATGGACCACACTGCAGCAAGAAAGAGACCAAGCAGTGCCAGATTTCAGAAATATCTTCGATACCTTGCACACCAAGATGGGTATCAAAGATTCAGAGTGACATCTGAAGCTCAAGTACCATGGTGCTCTGCATAGATACATCCATACCAAAATGGAATTTATGGACATCTCATCCTTGGGCGCGACCAATCGATATGTCGTCAAAATTGAACAGAAGCTCAAACAAAAGACGCGACAATTTGGGCCTGGGAACCCCTCGTAGTAAAAGCCAGGAAAGGGCGGCCCCAACCTACAGAACAAAAGACAAAGAAAATATGGATAGTATCAGGACAACCAGTCCAAACCACAAGAAAAGAAGGATACCGGAAAGACAAATAAGGATACCGGGAAATGGTGTGACTTCCATAAGAGCCCTTGGCATAACACTGTCGATTGTCGCTCAAAGAAGTCGCTGGTGGCTGAAGTGAAAGCCTCTAAATCAAATGCGGGTTCTGACTCTGAGTCAAAACTAGAAAGGGGAAGAAAGATCATTGACGCAGAGCCGAGTGCCACCATTGCTACGACCAAGCTCCAGCCTAATGAACCAGACGAGCTGGGTAAAAGGCACCCCGCTGCATGTCATCATTGATAGCGGTAGCCAGAAGAACCTCATCTCAGCAGAGGTCATCAAGTGGCTAGACCTACCGACAATGTCGCACCCGCAACCCTACACCATTGGATGGATCCACCAAGGAAGCGATCTCTGCGTCATCCAATAGTGTCGACTGTTGTACGACATCAAGCCCTTCAAAGACGAGGTATTGTGTGATTTTTCTCCTCTCGAAGTTTGTCATGTTATTTTGGGCCTACCTTATTTATGGAAAAGCCATGCTTTATATGAGTCTAGGCCTTGTAGTGTTATTATTAGTTTGAACAAGAAATTGTAAAAGATACCGAAGGCAGTCCCTCCTAGTGCTATTTCCTTGATCTCTGCCAAGCAATGAAAGAAGGTCATCTCTCAGATCAGGAAATTTGCCTTCTTCGTGATTCTCTCTCACAGTAAGAGAAAGATCGCAACCACATCCAGGGCCTGTGCGACCGATCTTTCCACACAACATAAGCAAGTGGATAAGGTCATGGAAGAACACTCAGATGTCTTCTATTCTCCTACCAGGGTACCTCTGCATTTCCAGGTCAAGCATCCCATCGATCTGACCCCAGGTGCACCGCTACCTAATGGGCCAGTCTACCGCCACTCTCTATTAGAAAATGATGAGATCAAGAGGAAAATCCAAGAACTTCTCCACAAGGGGCACATCTGTCCCAACTCATCGCCTTGTGGGAGCCCAATCATACTGGTGCAGAAGAAAGACGGGACCTGGCGGCTCTGCATTGATTATCAAGCCCTGAATAAAATCACAGTCCAGAACTGGTACCTGATTCCCCAAATCGATGACCTCCTTGATCAACTCACGGGGGCGAAATACTTCAGTAATATTGATATGAAGTTTGTTTACCACCAGGTCCTGATAGAAGATACAGATGCATGGAAGACCACCTTCAAGTCAAAAGAAGGTCTTTTTGAATGGTTGGTCATGCCCTTTGGTTTTGACAAATGCTCCAACAACTTTTATGAGAATGATAGACGATATCCTGTGACCTTTCACCAATACTTTTGTAGTGGTGTATCTGGATGACATCCTCATCTACAACAAGACTTGGATGGAACACTTGCAACATATTTAGGAGGTTCTGCACACCCTACGGTAGAACAAACTATATGCAAACTTGGAAAAATGCTCCTTCGGCATGGAAAGGGTCCACTACTTAGGCTACATCATTGATCAACATGGTGTGCATGTGGATCCAGCCAAGATCCAGGTCAACTGTGACTGGCCATCCCCAACCACACTC
>SNQJ01S0152871.1:20322-30567 GCA_010110895.2 Picea sitchensis | reverse complement strand
TAGGAGGGGGTAGATCAACTATAATGGTGATCTTGGATGGATCTACCAACAATCCTTTCTTACATACAATATGTCCTAATAGAACTCCAAATGGTGAAAATAAAATGCATTTCTTCAGGTTCAAGGAAATTTGGCACTGCCTGCATTTATCCAAGATTAGCCTTAGACATTCAATATTATTATTCAATAAACTAAAAACAGTCCAATCATCAAAATATGCTTCTAAACATTTATGCAAAAATTCCTTGAATGCAAACAAATATGGTTGGGCCATTCTTCAATCTGAATGACATTACTGTGTATTGGTAGGATCCCCATTCTATTGCAAATGTGGTCTTATGGCGATCTTCCTTGGCAATTCGGATCTGATGGTATCCTGAAAATCCATCTGTAAAAGAATATACTTCTCGGCCTCCCACATTTTCTAACACTTCGTTAGTGAATGGTGTAGGGAAGGGGTCATGTAAACATGCATCATTCAGCTTCCTGAGATCTACGCATATCTTGATCTCTCCTATCTTCTTTTCTTGTACCACCATAGGGATAATCCACTTTGACTCTTCGATAGGTTCTATAATTCCTTTTTCTATCATTTTTTCAAGCTCAATATTCACTTTTTCCTTATATTCAGGGTTCATTCTGTAAGGTCTCTGTTTGAATGGTCTTGCATATGGATTTAAAGGAATCCTCATCTCTCCATTAGGTCCTTTAATGCCCTTCATATTAGTGAACTTGGTTGGAAACAAGTCCTGATATTCATGCAGTAACTCTATAATTTTGTCATTGGTGGCAGCATCCCAATAATCTCCAACATTTGCAAACTTTGGTGTCTGCTCTGTTCCAATATTGACCTTCTTAATCTTTATCGGTTGTCCAATAAATGGTATCTCAACTCTTGGTCCTTTTACATCTCTCTGGCCTTCTGTTTCTGTGATGTTCACCTTCCTTGGATCATCGTCTTCATCAACATTGATGTTGTAACAACCTTCTAGTTTCTAGAGAGGCATAGTCCATTCATCCTCTTTTTGTTCCAAAGGAAGGCTAGATGCCTCCTTGAATACTTTATGTCTCACAATCTGTAATGCTTTATCTACGGAGGGATATTGACTCTCAAATAAGAAGGTAGTTACAAAATTTTGAGTCATACCTTTCCAATCTATAGTGATGAGGCGCAGCTCTGCTTGAAGGTACCAGTTGATAGGTGTTTTGTCCAGTGTGTTGATGAACTTGTGTACCCATTTTTCGTGAGGAATGTTTCTCCAGGCTTCCTCATATATTCTCACATGGTCCCTTTCATATCTTTGATCTTTGTACCGAACTTCGCATCCTTCTACTTCTGTTGAGAACCACACTGTCATCAAGGTACGACACTGTATCCAATTTGTAATGTTACTTTTGTGTTCCCCCCACCATCTTGTTGGTGTGGCTTTTAGGGCCTCATCCATCACCAACAATCTTTGTTGCATTGGTACACTCTCTTCAAAGTCCGACAAGAAGGTTTCTAAAGGATACCATCAAAAGTGGGTAAGTTACTTACTGTTGTGCCAATCCAACAAACTTCTCTAGTTAATCTAGCACATCTTCTTGTAGATACTTCATTCATCTTATTCTTCCAGTTCTCCTATGCTTATTCTGAGTCTGATGAAGATGCACTCTCACTTCTCCAGCTGAGGTTCCCATCGGCTGTAGGATTAATGTAGTCCTGTTGTCTGGATATTAGCTTATATATATATATTCTAGTGCATATGCGTAGTCTTCTTCTTTGATAGGTTATGTTTATCATGGACCTTCATCTGGATCTAAGGGTGCAATGAACCTAAGGCCATCTCTTTCAAAAGTCATACGTCTTTTCTTTAAATCAATCACAGTGGAATTATTGAAGGCCCAATCGATTCCTAATAGCGCGGGGTAAGGACACCTATCATCAACTATTTCAATTACCTTAAAATCTGCAAACATATTTACTCCGTCGATGTCCACAGGGACATGCTCCAATCGTCCAAATAGGCTGACAACTTGTTGATTAGCCATCGTAAGCCTGATAGGGGAATAGATCAACTTCGGTTTTCCCATCAGTGCCCAGGTTTGCTTTGTCATTAAATTGACCTCCGACCCTAAGTCGAGGACTACATAATCTATCTCATACTCTCCTATTTGAGAATTCAAATGTAATTCCTTATTTTTCCTTCTCTTCTTACCGATTTGGTGTACTTCCCTATTCAGTAAGGGGTCTATCTTTCCTAGCTCATATTGTCTGATTAAATTTTGTAACTCTTCTACGAAAGTTTCATCTTGAATCAACTTAATACAAGTATATAAAAATTCCATGAGCTTTCTTACCTCTTTTCCTTCTTTTGGCGAAGCAAACTAATCAAATTCCAGAGGCATTCCATATTTTCTTACTTCTTACCTTGTATTTTATGAAGAAACTTGGTCTCCTCTGAATTCTTTCCTTGCTTCCTCAAACATTTGTCTTTCTTTCTTTGCATCAAACATTTGTGTCTTCTCTGTAGCTTTCCTAATTCCTGAATCTTTTGTAGTCTTCAATAGGTTCAGTCTGTCATCTCCTATAACAGTGCATCCTATGGTTATAAAAATGACTCTAGGGTCTTCTCCGTGAGGCTCAACAAATATCAGTTGCACTTGCGGGTTTTTCTAAGGTCCTCATATTTCTTAAAACTTAGCTAGCAACATAGGACAATCTTCTATAACATGGTCAAATGAGCTGCAGTAGCTGCAAGTGGTACAAGGGTTATGGAAATCCCTTGCAAGGTGTCCTATTCATGCACAGTTATAATAGATGATTTTTCCTCAGCCTCGACCCATTCCTCCTACTCCTCCTCTTCCTCTGAATCCACCACGAGGATTGAAGTTTCCTCTCACAGGAGAGTTATACTGCATAGTGTTTCCTTCTTCTTATACTTCACCTTGAATATTATATATGTCTCTTGACCTTTCATGCATGAGATCATAATCCCTACAATCCCTGTCATCATGCCCTATAAACTTACAGAATGTACAATACAAATTTGTAGGTGTCTAAACATACCTTTTAATGTAGTAGCACTCACCACGACGATGTCTATTTCTACATACCTCGCACCAAGGTAAGGTAACTTTCTTCACAGGGCTCGGAGCTCCAAAAGCTAAGTATTCATTGAATAGGGGACAGTGCTCCTTGTCATGGCCTTTTGATCTGCATATGACACACCATATGTCTTATGTTTCATCTTTTCCCTTGTCTTTCTTCATATCTTCGACCTACAGAGACAAACTAGTTAGTTGACTCAAGATTTGACTCATACCTAAGCCAGATTCTCCCATAGGGGCTCATTCTAACTTCATGGAGATATCTATCACCTTAGACCGAGAAGCAATATTATGTTGCATCAGAGGGACTCTGATGTGTGGTAAGAGGGAAACAATGAACAATTTTTTGTTCTTTTCATCTGGGATTTGAAATCTCAATCGACCTGTTAAGGTTTTGAATATATGATCGAATTCCCAAACAAGTTCGACCACCTCCTACTTGATATCTTTCAGTTATGTAATATATTGTGACTCTGACTTGGGTTTCTTGAACTCTACAATCAACACATTCTTAATCTAATTTAGTGGCTTAGGTTGTGCAAGTCCTTGAACCAACTTCATGTACCAGCTCAATGTGTGATCCCTTAGAGTGGTACTAAACTGGGTTCTTTTGACAATGTCGTCAGTGACATTTTTAATATTCCATACGGCTTCACATAGGAACCAGTGCTGATAAGGCTCTTCAGATACATCTCCCCTAAATATATGAAGCCTCATCTCATCTTCCATAGATCTTCCTAGGGTCCCTAACTGAGTATGAGGTGGATTACTAGTGACAGTTCTCTAGGTACTCTGGCGGCTGGGATTACTCTGATTTCTTAATACTACTGAATCAACAGGAGGGATAAAAATACTTACTTAGATGGTTTGTGTAGTTTCTGAGGTTTCAAGTTCTCCCCGGCGAAGCTCTTCATCTTTTCCTTTCTCTACCCTAGTGGGTTTTGAATGTTCTTCGCCTGTCAGATATGCATCTTCTCCACTATAGAAACCCTCCTCCCCATAGTTCTGCTTTAACAGGTTTGCAAGGAGAACTTCTCGAAACACTTCCCCCACTATGCGTATGTCCAACTTATGTGTCGTTGTCACTGTCTGAATTATTGAACACTAGCCTTTCTAAATCCGACCAATCTACTGTATCTTCAAGATGTTCTTCTCATGCAATAACATCTTGAGTCTCAACTTCAGGAATTGTAAAAATTTTCCTCTGGGTCCCTTACAGAAATATCACTCAGCTTGGTTGTATGACTCTATTATATCAACACCAAACTCTATGATGTAACCTCCAATGGTGTTATCGGACCAATCATCTACTGCTCGTGATACAACATTATAAAATCTTTTGACCTTCTTGATCAAATCCAACATCCAAACCACGGGAGGTCTAGATTGAATCTCAATCTGGGTATCTGCTAATCTATCTAGCCACTCATACAACTCCTGATGGATTCCCCTAGAGAAAATTTTGTGTATATCGGTAAAGATATATTTCTTCAACCAATCCTCTGAACTAAGATTAGGGTTCTTGTTCTGGTCTTTAGCGAAGTCCTTTTCTTGATCCACTATCCACTTTTGAATCTCTGTCTTAGATGGAAACCACCTTGACATTCCCTCAAGAAGATTATTGTTCCAGCAACGAAACCATTTTTTGACACAGGGAAAGACCCAGGGTTCAACTCCAAGAGCGCACCAACAAGCCCTAACTACTGGCCCTTTCGGCAAAACCTGCGAAGCAGATGCAATCTCACTCGAAGAAATTATTAGGGGGTTGCAGGACAAAGATGTCTACAACCAAAGGGAAGATCAAGTGGATTTAACACAAGAACAACACAACATTCATATATCACTTATCAGCTTGGTTCTATTATGCACATCTACTTATTAGATATAAAACAATAATGCAATCATAGTATATCAATGATAGAGATAAAATACCAATCACACACAACACAAAATATACATGGTTCACCCTCTCTCTAGGGCTACATCCATAGAACTGTGCTATAATATATTAAGGTAAAGAATATAGTTCTTGTCTATGCTCTTAGCTAGCAGATCCTCCTTCTTCAAATCTCTTTCTCTCCCCTCCCCACGCACCCAGCTACAAGGTTGATATTCGCACCCAGCTAAAGATCTTACAATACCAGAAGGCTCTCACTCTTAGCACTTCTTTCTCACACAACAACAATCACTCACGACAACAATACCAATAGGTTGACAATAATATCATACCAACCAAAACTAAGTCCTTATGACCTTTATTTATACATTACAATAGCTCAGAGACATCTTTAGGCTGAAACCTAGGTGTCCAAAACCCTAGATACCAAAACCCTATGTGTCTAAAACCCTAGGTCAACTTGACTCGTATTTTCAGGGCTTCACCAATCTATCTTTCCTTCCTTCTCACGCGGTTCTCCAAAGCATCCAACGATGGATTTTCATGCTTTGCTGAGTTGTCCAAGATCCTTATTTATTTCTTATCTGTCATGCCCGATCTCCTCATCCAATGAATTACTTCACTCTGTCTTTTCTTCTCTTTTGCTCACTTCGACCCAGTAACAGTCATTGTTTCTTCCGTGAAGTTTGATTCTCCCTTTTCTTCCTCGATCTTCACATACTTCCATAACCAAGGGCCAAAAAATGGTAAGGTGTTTAGTATTTTTTTCCAAGACTGTGAGCCAAAGGAGGTAAAACCCTCAACCGACCGCAGCCAAGTGATCACAGGAACATGTGGAAAATATTTTTCTTTAATAACCCGGTGACAAATTCCTGGCTTCATCAAGGCAAGCCACAAAGTGTTCGTTGCTAAATCTCTATAGAAGACAAAGATATTTTGAATTCCCCATCCTCCAAGTTGTTTAGGTTTTTCTAAAGCTTACCAATTACAAAGATGGTAGCATTTTTTATATTTACTCCTGGACCATACGAAATCATAACTTAGTCTGCGTAAAACATTTAACACAAATATAGAAATATGGGAAATAGTCAGCCAATAAACTGGTATACTTTCGAGCACATATTTTATAATAACTAAAATACCACCCATGGTGAGCCACTTTTTACACCAGAGGTTGATCCTCGATTCAAACCTGTCAACTAACCATTGCCAGTCCATTGCTTTGTATCTCCTTGGCTTCAGAAGGTAACCCAAATATTTAAAACCTGAGCTAAGATCTTTACAAGGATAATTGAGATCATAGACTATATTTGAAGAGATCCAGTGTCAACACCCACATGAAAAATAATGGATTTTTGGATGTTTAGGACCAATACTGAAGCCGGACAAAAAACTTGAAGATTTTTTTGTATTTTTTCCCATTTAGCTAAGGAATCTTTTGTCATAATGAGGATGTCATCAACAAATAGAAAATGGAGGATCCTTATCAATCTTGAAACTTTAATCTTCGTTATCTGACCATTATATTTTTCTTTCCTTAAATCCAGACTAAGCCCCTCCATGACTAAGATAAAAAGTAAAGGAGATAGCAGGCATCCCTGTCTCAATCCTTTACTACACTTAAAAAAATTGGTAGCCTCTACATTTATTAGAGTTGCAAAGGTAGTGGATATTACACAAGCCATGATCCAATTTGTGGTTTTTATCCCAAAGCCACTTTGGTGAAGTACAAGTCTTAAAAAATAACAATCGGTGCAGTCATAAGCCTTCCTTAAATCAAGTTTCAGGAATAATGCTTGCATCTTCTTTGACCTAATGTTGTGAAGACATTCCTGCGTAGTTCCAATAGCATCCAATATTTTCCTTCCTTTGAGAAATCCAAGTTGTTCTTTAGAAAGTACTCTGGAAAGAATTGGTCTTATTCTTTTAGCAATGACTTTTGAAATTATTTTTTAAAAAAGGTTACAAAGAGAGATTGGCCGAAAATCATTGAAAACTGAAGGTTTATTGACTTTTGGAATCAAATCCACGAATGTGGAATTGATCAAAGAAATGACCTCCCCTTTCAATCTCGGTTCCTCGACCATGTCCACTAGGTCCTGGCCTACAAGTTCAAAAAAGCAGTGATAAAACTCTACAATCCAGCCATTAGGTCCAAGGCTTTTATCTCTAGTGAAACCTTTAATAACTTCAAAAAATTCATCCCTTGATACATCCTTTATAAATTTTGAACCTCCATTGCATTTACAAAAGTCGGGAATAATCTAACTAAGTCAAGTCAATCTTCCATGAAAGTCTGGCATGTATCATTGAAAAAGGAGTTGAATGTATGACCGCTTCATCCTTGATAGCTTGATGTACTGAATGGAATTTTCCTTATCATTTATTTCCCAAATAATTTTTTTGTTTCTTCTATAGCTGGCATAATGATGAAAAAACTTAGTATCGCCCAACCTTTTTGACGCCATCTCTCTTCTTCTACCAATAGATAATGATTTCTTTTAGATTCAATATTTGATAGTTTTATAGAATCCTCCATAGAAGAAAGTCCCAGATTTATTTTATTGTATACTAAATCAATTGCTTCCTCAATTTTTAATAGATCAGCCTGATCCTTTTGTCTTTTCACTTTGACCCAAACCTTAATTCTTTCCTTTAAAAGTGATAGCTTCCCAACCAGTCGTCTCTGAGCTTCGATTGTATGTATATGTCATGGTTCATTCCAAACCTATCTAACAATTTTCACAAAGGAATTATCCTTCAATCACTTCGTATTTAATTTGAATGGTGAGGCAATAGTCAAAAAACTAGACCCGAACTCCAACAACACATGTGCATGGTCAGACAAATAGGGATACTCAACCCAAGTTCTAAACTTATGGATTGATGATAAAAGAGGTTTTTTCTAGGATGAAACAGTCAAGTCTCTTTTTAATACAGGCGTCACATGTTCTTCCATTTCTCCAAGTCCACACTTTTTTCACTGGAGCTACATCCACTAGGCCATTTTTCTGGAAAAGAGATTTGAAGAATCCTGCCAAAGAGTCCAGTTGTGATGACTTACCCCATACTTCAGCTGGGGAAGTGATTAAATTTAGATCGCCTGCCAAGATTAAATCATTGTGTCTTAGGAAACCAGAATCCTCTAACGCTTCCCAAAAAACTTTGCGTTCCTAACAGGGTCCATAAACATTTAGAAAAGATAACTTTATGTTATCCAATCTTGATGTTCCTGACAAAAAAATCCCACCAATACATAAATAAGGTACCAGGTCAAAAAAGGATGGGTCCGATGACACCAATAGTCCTCCAGAAGTTCCAACAGCACTGACCGCACAAACACAGGAGTCCAGTTTTATCTTGTTCATGAAGGATCTGGCTTTTTCCGCTGACACCAGTGTTTCTTGAATAAAAATGAGATTAGGAGAGGTTTTAAAAAGTAATCTATGAAAGGAGGCCAAATTAAGGGGCCCTCCAACCCCTGCCAACCACCAGCCACTCCTCATTTTAAGAGGAGAAATCTCGAAGCCCAACCCTCGTGACCACACAAGGTCTACTAAGGAAGAATAAACACTTGGCTTAAAAGACTCTGAAATCCCAGTCTCTGCATTTCTGTCCATAGGTATATTCCCCACATAAGTCATTAACGAAATATGGGTCGAGGTCTTAGCTAATGGGGAGATCAAATTGGACAGAACTCTGTCTAAAACAGAATCGCTTACAAGCGAAACACTATAGCCCGGAACAAAATTCAATTCATCACCCTGCACCAGAGGATAAGCTAAAGTGGCAGAGGCCGTGGCTATAGGAAAATCCTCCAAAAGGGGTTTTTCTCCCAACCCACCCATGATAGAAACAACAACATCTAAAATAGGTGACTTTTCTCTAACAATGTCCTTTCCAAACAAAGAATCAGGGGCAAGAACCTTATTTAAATGATCTACACTCATAGCTAGCAATTATCAGTTTATGTATTAAATATATCACATACTGATATCAATACGACACACAATTGACATCTATTGGTTTAGTATTAAATATCACATATTGACATCAACTCGACATCATACTCATAGTTGGAAATGGTTGGGTTTTATCACACTATCAAATCCACTTGAAATTGCACCCTTATCGTTGTTTCGAATTTGGGTTATTTATGGTATTAACCTTTGAAAATTATAATAATTTAGATATAAATTAAAAAACTATATCGTGGAAGCTAACCCATAAAACACATCGGTGAAGTTTTACATTTGCATATAAATCTTGCATAATTTTAAGGCGCATTCATGAGCCATGTAATAAAACAATCAATAATTCAATGCTATAAATATGTTTAAAAAATTATCATCAATGACAAGTTATTTAACGTTCATTTGGTGATCAACATATTGTTAGGAATTAGATCGCAGAGCAATAAAATAATGTGGAAATAAAACACAAAAGAGTATAATACAATCAAAGACACAGATATATGTGACTCACTCAATATGGGCTACATCCACGGAGAAATTGTCATTTCTTCCTTTATTATTATCCAGCAAATGAAGGGATACAACCTATAACACACTCGGTGTAACTTTATCTTATTTTTCTCATTGTCTCCTCTCACATAATACAATATTTACACTCATACATAGTCGCAATGCAATGCCCTCATACAAAAAAAGGGTTGCCTTCTTGGGCGAAAACTCTAACATAACTTCTACCTTCATATATGTGATCTTATAATGAATGGTCTAGATTGACCCCTTCATTCAGGGGCTAGCCCTCGAACCCCTGACAAAAAGTGGGTAGACTTACTTACATATGAATCAGAAAGATAATCAAACTCCACAACCAACACATATTACAATTATATTAGTTTTTTAATTTATACATAAGTGATGTCACTCTTATGTTTATCAATATAAGTTTCAAACTCATCATAACTCATATAAGATATACTCAATAAAACAATCATAATTTTAAATAAATACAAAATACAAGTCCTAAATCATTGAGAGAATTCTTAGTACAATAAATACTCTATAATAAGACGTTTCCCTTTTTTAAAATAAAGATTGGATAATAGAGATTGTAAAAATAAATAGTTGTAAGTTACATTTTATGATTCTACTTTGACCATGATAAAGTAAATCTGATTTGAGATAAAGTTTGATAGATTTGAATAAGTAAATAAATCTTAAGTTATGTAAAATAATGTCAAAAAAATATAGATAGATTTCAGTAGCCACATGTAACGAAATATTTTTCTA
>SNQJ01S0152870.1:0-22854 GCA_010110895.2 Picea sitchensis | reverse complement strand
AAATGAAAGAGTAAGAAATCATCCACGATGAAGAAAGCTGAGGGAATACCTACATGTTCCCACTATAAGAAAAAGGGACATGAGGAATCATAGTGTTGCAAGATGCATCCAGAATTATGACCAAAGAAATTCAAGGATAAAGGGAAGTAGAAGATTATTGCATCAACTCATCAAGGTCTAGGGTTAGATTCTGAAGATGAATCTAAGATCATGGCCATAGGAAGAAAAAGTATATCAACTATCAATTCAAATTATTCATTTCAATTCGCCAAAATGGAAAGTGATATTGATCAAAAGAAGAGAAGTGATATTTTTCATGTCAGAGTTATAGTAAATCATACCAAGGTAGATACTTTATTTGATAATGGATCTCAAGTTAACCTAATATTTGAAGTAATTGTTAAGAAGTTGGGTTTGAAGACGAAACCTCACAAAAAACCATATCCATTAGGTTGGGTGTGTGACGATGCTAATTTGTAGGTAACAAAGTAGTGCAAGATTATGTTTGCAATTACAACTAAGTTCTTTGACGAGGTCAAGTTAGATATTGTGCCTCTTGACATTTTGCGACATTGTCTTGGGTAGTCCATACCTATTTGATAGGAAGGTTGTATTCTACTGAGAAGAGAATAAATATAATCTTTTCAAGGATGAGGTTGAATATATTTTCAGAGGTCATCGCATCAAAACTAATTTTTCTTTAGTGAGCACAAGGAAAATGAAGAGACTCATGTCCATAAGTAAATCTTTTGTTCTTATTATAGTCAAACAAAAAAAATAAGACATAACAGATACTTTATCAGGTTGTGATCCAAATCATAAACATGATTTGATCAACATCACATCTAATTATGATGATTTGTTCCAGGAAACTATAGGGTTTCCTCCAAAAAGAGAGGTTGAACATGAAATATATTTGTAGCAAGATGCTCCTCTTTTGAATATTGGAATGTATAGGTCACCAGTAATCGAGAATGCATAAATAAATAAGCAAGTTCAGGAGCTACTCAATAAAGGAATCATCAGACCAATATCCTCTCCATGTGGTTCTCCTATTGTTTTAGTTCCGAAGAAAGATGGCATGTGGAGGATATGTATTGATTTTTGAGCCCTGAACAATATTATAGTAAATAACTGTTATCCTCTTCCCAGAATTGATGATCTATTAGATCAGTTAAAGAATGATGTGTATTTCACTAAGTTGGAATTGAGAAGTGGTTACCATCATATTAAAATTGCAGAAGGCGACATATGGAAAACTACTTTCAATACCAATCAAGGCTTGTTTGAATGGTTGGTTATGCCATTTGGGTTATGTAATGCACCAACAACATTTATGACAGTGATGAATGATGTGTTCCGACCCTACATAGATGATTTTTTTATTATCTATCAAGATGATATATTGATCTTTAGTCGAAGATGGGAAGATCATATAAATCATGTCAAGACAATATTTTAACTCTCGAAGAAGGATAAGTTTTATATCAAGTTATCTAAATGTGAAATTGGAAAAAATTCTCTGGCTTATCTGGGATATATTGTAGGGAATAGTTAGTTAAAAATAGATACTGCAAAAGTAGAAGTCATTGTAAAATATCCCAAGCCAACTACTGCCACCAAATTCAGGAGATTCTTAGGAGCAATACAGTAGTGGAGGAAATTCATTGCTAATTTCTCATACATAGAAACACCTCTACATGCATTAACAAGTGTTAAGTAGGCCTTTCAATGGGGAGGCAAGCAACACAAATCCTTCGATACATTGAAAGAAAAGATAAGCACCACACTAGTTTTGGTTTTACCATATCTACAATAGCCATTTGAGATTCAAACCGATGCAAGAAGATATTCCATGGGCGCAGTCTTGATGCAACGAGGTAAACCTATATGTTATAATTATGAGACTTTCACTCAAGATGTGATTAAATATCCAACATATGATAAGGAATTGTATGTGTTGGTACAAAGTGTAAATAAATGGAAGCATTACTTAATGGGAAAGGAGACAATAATTCATATTGATCATCAACCATTACAATATTTTCAGTCATAGACCAAGATACAATAGTCACAACACTTCAGGTGGATGAAAAGTTGAAGAAGAGCACAACTTTTCATCCACATACAGATGGACAGATAGAGGTGGTGAATAGAATAGTGGTACATCTGCTTTGAGGATACTGCAACAAGCATACTAAATTATGGGATGAACAATTACCTTATATATAAAATACCTACAATCATGCCATGCATTCATCTACTTAGAAAACTCATTTTGAAGTATGTTTGGGGTACTTTCCTAAGACACTTATGGAATTTTATTTTGGAGAAGAAGGTAAAGAAGATGGACATGATGATACAGATAAAGCTGAAAGGTTTATTCAAATGATTCAACGGGTACATCAAGTAGTACAATAAAAATTGGAGAAGAGAAGATCCAAGTACAAGGCAAGGCACGAAAAACATCGGGTTGATGATCAATTTGAAGCCGGTGATCAAGTATGGTTACATATCAGCAAATATAAAAATAAAGGTGAAGGTAAAAAGATAAGACCAATATAATATGGTCCATTCAAGATATTGGAGAAGATTGGTACAAATAACTTTCGTTTAGATCTAACAACCTACATGCAAATGTATTCAATGGTAAATGTTGAGAATTTGAAGCTTTATGAGCCTCCTATGACTATGGATGAAGATAAAAGTATTCCGGTTCCAACAATTGATTATTTTTATCCAGAATATTTGGATGAACTACAAGAAGATTCCATTATCGACAGAAGAATTAGAACTTCACAACGAGGTGATGTGGAATATATTTGAGTTGGTCTTAAAGGGATAAAATCAAGTAAAGAAAAATAGATGGAGATCGAAAGGCTGAGGGAACTCTACCCTCACTTAGTTGCTGAGTAAATCAAAACTTTTGGTGGTCTAAAAGTATTCCAATGGGGAGGAATCATCTAGAAGGATCCGAGAATGCTCATAGAGTTCCAGAAAGATATAGAACATCCACAAAGGTCCAGAATGGTTCAATAATTCTCAAAATTTGATTATCCCAAATTCTCTTGAAAATCCCTTCAATGTGTAGAGCTCGACGATGGATTTCCAACGACACAAATTTTTCCTCGAACGAAGTTCGTATGCAAAAGTTATGAGAGGTCAAAGTTCAGTCAAACCTGGTAAAAAGACAAAGGTCAAAGTCAAATATGATGTCAACATGACAGGTGATGACGTTAACAGGGTGACATGTGTCACCATTGCAAGGGTGACACATGTCACCATTGCAAGGGTGACATGTGTCATCACTACAAGGGTGAGATGTGGCACATGATTATTGGTAGCTAGATGAGCAAAGTACCATCCAAGTGGTCCAATTACAAGTTAACAAGTGGCAAGTCTAAGCCAATGAGAGACCGCCATGTGGAGACCTCCCATTGGCCTATAATGGTTAGCGTTATTTAAAATATATGGATTCGATGGGGGTCAAACCTGTGACCTCCATAACTTCCCAAATACTTAACATAGCCCCCACTACCAATGCACCATACAATGAGACCCAATAGATCAATGGAAATTAATATGTTTGAATTAATTTTAAAGTTCAATTTGGTGGATAAAGGGTCGATAGCCTAAGCCCTTGACCCTAACCTGTGTTTATCAAGCTATTGCACACGACCAATTCTACAATTTGCGTAGAGGTTAACAAATATATTCCACCATAACCATATTACGTATGGTTGTAACCATATAAAAAAAATCCATGGAATATGCCAAGGGTTGCGGGGAATTGAAACCCTGATCTACTACTTTATATGCCATGGTTCTAACCAACGAACCATACATATGGTTTGTTAAAACAATAAAAATAACCTATAGTTAAAGCCTACCATGAAATTCAGGATTTGGTTAAGGGTCCACACCTTATTTAATGGGCGCACAGACCGAGGCTAGGACATCATTAATGAAAAGTTTAGTCTCGTAACTCATGCCTAAGGGTACGAAAGTTGGAGGCTACATCATAAAGCATGCCAAATTGTACCTTGATGAAATTTCGAGAATTTATATTCATTTTGCATGATTTTTCTCCAGGAATCCACTGGTGCACTCCATTTCTGCATTTGAGCAACATGTAAAAAGGTAATTGTAAAACACAAGTATTTGAGCATTAAGAAAATAAGGTCTCTATTGGAAGCGGACCTGGAGAGGTAGCCAAAATTGGGTGAACTCCATTTTTTTTTCCAACTTGTGTATGTGATTTCATTATTTTTGTTCATTTCAAGATCAATTATTTTGCAAGTTATTTTATCATTAAAGTGGATTTGGTTAGATAAATTCAAATGTAATTTTCATACAATCAAGCGATAATTTTATTTCAAGGATCAAGTAGATGTTTTTATGTATTAAAATATTAATGAGCATCTAATTATTTTTCGGATCAACATCCTGCCAAAGAAGTCATGGGATTGATGGGTAAACCAAGCTTTTTTTGGTCACCCATTCAAATGTGGTTGGAAAATCAATACACAATATATCCTATAGGTTGATTGGATCGAGTTGAAGTAAACATAGAAGGGGTGAAGATGAAGGATGATTTTGAAGTGATATAGATTATGTACGATTATAATCCCTACCCCTCCCTACTTGGCATTGATTGGGACTTTGAGAACAATTATGTGTTGAATCTGAAGAAATAATAGATTTCATTTGAGACTGACACTCTGCGTATGATTTCAATTTTAGATCCTAATTAAGGGGAAAAGTACAATGATCTGGTAGATGCGGATGTGCAGAGATCAGTTATTGAGAGTATCCACAAGATCACGGGACGCAAGGAATATTATTGCAATCCCACGATGTATGGGAACTAAGTTGGAGGAGCGTGAAGTCATATGACACTGATTAAGACGACATGATGGAGAGGTGGCATAAAAATATTTATGAAGTCTCGACAAGGAGATGCACATGTATTACCTGAAGTGAATGAAGAAGAATTTGGATCCTATTGGTTCGATGGGTTAGATTCGATGAACGCATTTATTGCATGGATGAAACACATTCCCAAACACCACTAGGTTTTCACCCTCGATACAGTGTTAATAGGAATACCCATGCAATAGTGGGCTACACATCAAGAACATTTTCAATAATGGGTAGCCATGGAAGGTCCACTAAGGGAAAGATTCAGGCCAGGGGTGGATATCCATCAGAATATGAGTTCTTGTGAAATAAAATGGGTATCCAAGACACAACGTGAGGCATACAACCGATATTTAAAGGCCTAGTGCACGTTGCCGATAAAGCACCACGTCCCCTCAGTTTCTTGGTTTTATACTGGGTAAGTAAGGGATCCATGTGTGAATATGAGGGATATGAATACTCCATATGTTGTAATAGAAAGAATTTCCACTTGTTCAATATCAATCAACCCCATTGAGAAAAAAGACAAGCTATGTAGGAGAAAGGAGGTAGTGGGTAGTATTCCAATGCCACCAAATCTAGAAGGGTTGAGTCTAATTCCTCAATGGATAAAACTAACCGGCTAGGCATGTGTGAAGAAGCATCGCGACCCGCTAGGGGTCACTACAATCAATTAACCAAGGGTGAGTTAATGCAGGGGTGTGTAGGAACATGTGTGGCACCCACGGAGAATAAGATTCACAAATGTATGGAGTCATCTATGTCATCATCATTATGTAAGATTATGTGGCAAAAAACAATTGTGATAATAATGGTAGTTACACTGCATCAAATTCATCCAATTTTGGGAAAATGGGACCATTAATGTCGTTGAAAGGAGGATGATTTTCCTGATTTAGAATAAAGAAGGAGTTAATTTTAGTGGTTGGAATAAAGCTTTACATTAAGGCTACAATGATTGATTGACGTCTAACACGACGACTTCAAAAACTAGGATGAAAGGTGGTATCAACCAACTCATGAAAGGGACTGGACAATAACTCCACATTCGATGAACAATATGAGCCATTATATTTTCATTATATTTGGGATGAGTGGAGTATTTTGGCTCATTACTTCATCCCCAATTTTTGAGAGCGATCTTCTATTCCTATCTCAGAAAGTTGTTAGAGAGAAAAAGTTCACAACTCGATAGCTATCTAGCAGCCAAATCCACTTCTACAGTTGAAGTCCTGACTAATTGTGGGTTCTCATAAAATAGACATTAGATAGAGAGTGGAGTCCTCAAGAAAACCCCAAGCATGAAAAAATTATAAGGCCATGAAGGAATAGTTGATTCCAGATCCCATGCTACCATGCAGTGTGCAGTTTGAAGGGTCAACATTCGGAAAGGTCCCTGTGATAAAATGTGCCTATTATAATGTCAGTGACACCAATAATTTCCCTAAGCTACAGTTCGATAAATATACAATTTTCATCCATAAATAATATATCACCGAGAGAGTGGTGACTCAGGAGTGGGAAAATCCTCTAAAGAAATCGAGCATTTTCTCATTGCTCAAATGTACACATTTCAATCACGCCCCCACCATTCAGGCCCGTGTCTGTTTCCTCCTCACTATAATTCATGGGGGTTACCTATGGTTGGGCCAACCTTACCTCATTTATTAGAACATGATGCACATGATTTCGTGCCTTCCCACTTCTAGCTAGGATCCAACATATACCCTCAACACAAAAGACGTCGCTCAAGAGGAGGTCTACTCTCGATTTGGCACACACAAGGGGAAGAGAGGGGTTGTAATCCATGAAATAAATAATATAGTAGTACAGTTTGCAACAAAGTTACTGGATTGCAATCTCATCTACAAATGTTGAAAATATGAATGCACTCTCGGGCTGGTCCTCATCGCGAAGTGGTGTGTTGGAGTGTTTTATATGGCTTTGGCTCAATATTTTCTTCGTCGAATGCATCAATGTTCAGGATTGGGGAAAAGAGTTTCATTATAGTTGGTTCATCCTTCTATTGGGTATGGTGTTGTGGAAACCACCACCGAGACATTAATCACATGTAGAAGGCACCCCTGTGTTTGTTTCCCCCCGGTTTCTTACTCTCCACCACTCCAAAAACTCTAAAGTCCAAGAAGACATTACAAAATCCTTCCAAACGTGGTTCATAGAATTAATCATGGCCTATGATGAGAGGGTGTTCATTCTAGAGTGAATTATTGACATGTATGTTGATTATCTTGAATTTAAATGTGATTTTCATAATGTTTTTATTTCTCACCATGCAGTCAATGACAATATAGAGGCCAAGATTCCATTCTTCATTATGGAAAGGGACATCCTGGATGGTGTCATGGTTTGTTTGTCCGACTACCATCCTCCCTTCTCTGAGGTCTAATACAAATTCAATGTAAGAACCAAGAAGTCACAGGAAAAAAAGTTGGCCACGATTCCTTTCCGGATCCGAGACAAGGCTATTGCGTCCAAGATAAAAAATTCTAGGTCACCCCATTTAGATGAGTGCATGAAAAATGATAGTGAGTCTGAAGTAGAAGATGAGGGAGGAAGGAAGTGGAAACAATCTTCCAAATCTCAGGTCACACCCCCTATTGACCTTGACACCAACACAAAAGAGGATCGTCCACCCTCACCACTTGCTACTCCAATTGACAAAGAGGTCCCAACACCTTCGGCCCAGTTGAAGGTACAACTTGGTCAGAGTTTAGGAAAACTCTAGTGCATGACCACCATGAAACAGTTAGAGGCCAACTCCCCAACACCTAGCCGACAGGTAGCTAAATTGATGAAGGAGCTTCACACACATAAGACAAATGATGTTTCATAATGATATGGTGGGGAAGTTTGACACCATATGTCAATAAATGGCTCTACCTTTCCCACTAGGATCTCCACCATAGGACCACTAGAATATCACACCTTCAGGAACAAGCCAAAGATAAATTATGAGTGTCAACCTGCTCGCCATGACCCCCTCCGACTTGCCCAAGACAGAGATTGAGATTTCACTGGTCCATATTTTCGAGTTGCATAGATTTTTCACTACCATGATCTATGATCTCAAGGAAATAAACCAAACTCTCGCCCGAGAGCATGCCTAACTATGCCTTCAGTTTAACTGGGAACTCTCAATCCATGCAAACACCAGGTCCCAGTTATAGTAGGAATAAAGTGTGTGACAAGCCACTGAAGATTCCCAACTATACCTCTAGACCTTACATATTGTTGAGGTTACTGCGCATACAGAAACCAAGGCCTGATATGAATCCACTCTAGCCAATCACGCCAAAGTATTCACTACCCTAGATGAATCTTATTCACTAGTCTTTCATATAGCATGGGTACAACCAAATATCCCAACACAATAGAAACTTAAAGTGGTTATTGATCGCATTCCTACCTTGGAATCTCATAATACCAAAATCCACACATAGATTCAATAGTTAACGCTGGAGGAGACAAACTTACAAAATAATGTTATAATCCGAAGTAGTCATCTAGGAAAACCTGAATAGATTGAAGGAAATTTTTAGGGTGGTCGATCATAGCTTCACCTTGTGGAGAGATTTAAAAACTACCCCAGAATTAACTGCTATTAATGATCGAGTTCATGCGTCTGAGGCTAAGGTCACACAACAAAAGAGTATCTTGGCCTCTCTACATCTAGGCGAGCATCTGATCATGATGGGATCTATTGCATCCAAAACAAAAGATATTGTTTTTGTCCGGGTTGATAAATAAAGCATATCAGAGCTAATCAATACTTCGACCGATAAGGCCTTAATATTTTATACCTAGTTGACATACATGTATGTTGTTACCTACCCCTTGATTGATAAAATGGAAACAATGGACCTGGCAACCCTTCAGGTCACAAAAATCGATGTAGATGCGCTTCTTCAGCTCACCTAGGAAATTCAGGGAAACCTCAATGATCCCGATCACCAATTCAGGGAGTCCATTCAGGAACTCATGAAGATGGTTCTATTTGTTGCATCGCTCACTCCATGAGGAAGTTAGATCGAGGAAGAGCCAAATAATAGTGGTGAGGATCTGTTGGCACCCAAATGTTTGGGCAAATATCATGCGTGTGCATGAATGAAGTTGTGTTCACCTATTCTAGTTTTGTGCGTTATCAAGTAGTTGTGTGATGGGTGACAAGACCTACATGCCAGATCAAGTTTTGTTAATGCATGTCTGTTCAAGTTCTACCAATGCGCACAAGTCCGATATTTTTGATGTGTGCCATAAATTAAGAAGACACAACATGCATGACATAATCAAGAAAAGAATATTTGAGAAATCTCCCTGGATGATTACTACATGTAGCACGAGGAAACGTGGAGCAGTAAGAAGATGATATAGCAAGGTAGTTATTGATATTTCCATGATTCTAAAAAGAATACATGGAATTCATGTAGGTGATAGAAACATGCAGGACTGGCAGTTAGAGGAACGAGTGGGGAAGAACTGAAAGTGATAGAGTGCTAGAGCTGAGAAGCAGATAAACGGGAGAAACGACAACAAAAAGAGAGTTAGTCAATTGTTGTTGCTAGGTGTTGATAGTTATGGGTATTGTTATTATTCCAATTAATTTAGGTCACTCTGATCCTATGTTTGTAATGTCTCTAGTTGTAAGTCTGAGGTTGTCATATCTATAAAGTCTAAAATAAATCGCATGGTGCTATGTAATGTAACATTGGGAAAATGTATAAGAGAGTAGGGATATGTTGCTATCAATTGACAAGTTTCTTAATGTATGTCTATGATGGCTGAATGAAGATAATAAATATACAATGATTATGAGCTTATGATGTGTTTCTCATGTGTCAATTGAATATGTGTGTTGTTGTTGTATATTGTTAGTTTTCAAGTAGTTTGCAATGTTGTCTGAATGCTAACCCGAATAGATTTCTATGTGATTAGTCATCCATCACCAACACAAGACCAAATGGTATTTGTGATCCTCATAACATCTCAAGTGACAAATTCTTCATCCTTTTGATGAAGATTGATATGTCGATGCTTTGATGTTTTTGTTGGTCAACTATGAACCAACCTTGGGTCCTCAACCCCCCAACGTTAAGAAGGATGCCCACAAGCGTGAAAGACTCAACAACCATATGATTAAGGAAAAGAGAGGAATTCGATGGGATAGGTATCAAATAAGGGTGTCGTTGGTACCATTATACTTTTTTTTTACTCCTGTGGAGTTATACTCTGGTTTGAATAATACTGCTATGACCAAATGCCCAAATTTTTAGTAGGTAAAATTGTTGGTTGTGGAGCTTTATTGTCTTCCTGATTCAGAGGTTTGTTTCAGCCGTGGTTGGACCCAATTCCCTAATTAGAGGGGGTGTGGGGGGGATTTCCCCCCTATAATTTTCTTCAGGGGGGTCCAGGGCGGGGATGATGATAATTTTTGTAGCCCCCCATTGGCAGGGGATTCGTGGGAAGTTCCCTTGAAGAAAAATATTGGGAAAAATTGCCTTGTAAAATATTGTAATTTCGTAGTCGATATGGACCGTTCATTATAAGGTCGCAAATTTGATGGTAGACATTATTTTAGGGATTTTTTCCCTAGAAGGAAACCTTCTTTTATGAGGGAATTTTATTACAGTTGTGTATGTGTGTGATTATTGTATTTTGAGAGAGGATATTGTGAGAGAAAGAAGAGGAAGTTACAACAAGCGTGTTGTAGGTTGTATCCCTTCATTTTGCTCGATAATAAAAAGGAAGGACTTGATAATTTATCTGGTGGACGTAGCCCACACTGGGTGAACCACATATATCTGTGTCTCTATTGTATTGTGTATCTTCTGTGTTTTATTTTCACATTTGTTTTATGTTATTTCTTCGTGATCCTATTTTTATAACAACTAGTATCAGAGCGAAAGGTAACTCGCAGGAAAAGAGGGTTCCTAGTTTGAGTGGGAGCAATGGCAGAAGATGGAAAATTTAGGGTCGAGAAATTTAACATCCAAAACTACCAGTTATGGAAGATGCGGATGGAAGATTATTTATATCATAAGCATATATTTCTACCATTGGGTGGAATAGAAAAGAAGTCGATGACCATGAAGGATGCATAATGTGAGGTTCTCAACAGAAAGGCACTAGGAACGATACAACTAGGCCTAGAAACGTTGGTGGCTTTCAATATTTCAAAAGAAGAGACAATGAAGGAGTTGATGGACACATTGGATAAACTGTATGAAAAACCATCGATGTCCAATAAGGTATTTCTAATGAAGATATTATTTAATATGAAGATGTCAGAAGGTGGGTTTGTTGAAGATCATTTAAATGAAGTTAATACAGTTACTAATCAACTAAGTTATGTAAAAGTGGACTTTGATGATGAGGCCAAGGATCTTCTAATCTTGTGCTCATTTCCAGAAAAGATGGAACGACTTGGTCATGGTTGTAAGTAACTTTGTCTCTAGTTCAAACACTCTAAAATTTGATGATGTTGTTGGTGTTATCCTTAGCGAGGAAATGTGATGTAAAAGAATAGGTGAGACATCAGGTAATGCATAGACTATGGAGAACAAGGGAAGAAAAAATGATAGAGGAAAGGTCTCGGGGAATCGTGGGAATTCTAGGAAGGGAATATCCAAATCTGGACTCGGAAAGATAGAGTGTTGGAATTGTGGGAAGAAAGGACATATGAAGAAAGACTACAAAGATCCAAAGAAATGAAGAGATGGTTAGCAGGAGAAAAATCATGAAGAAAATTTAACAGGTGATGTGTTACAAGATGATTTAATCATTTATGTAGATAATATTTATGAGTCTTAGGTAGTAGATTCAAGGGGTTGATTTCATGCCACACCCCATAGGAAACATTTTCTAGATTATGTTCAAGGTGATTTTGGATAGGTTCATTTGGGTGATGACGCACTATGCAAAATTGTTGGAATGGGTAAGGTACAAATAAATAAAAAGAATGGAAACCAATGGTTGTTGAAAGAGGTAAGACATGTACCAGATCTAAGGAAAAATCTGATTTCAACAATTTAGTTGGCAAGTGAAGGATGTATATCTATATTTACAAATAAGGCGTGGAAGGTCACCAAAGGATCACTAGTGATAGAAAAATGAGAGAAGGTAGGTACATTGTATTTATGTATTGGTAATACTGATTACTCTATCTCTTTATCTTCTACAGGAGTGGATACATCACTATGGAATTGTAGAATTGGACACATGAGTGAGAAGGGGTTGCAGATACTTCACAAAAGGAATTTTTTTCCAGATCTTAAACAAATTGATTTGTATTTCTGTGAGCATTTTGTTTATGGAAAACATAAGAGATTCAGATTTCTCAGAGTCAGAAAAGAAAATAAGAGTGAAAGGTTAGAGCTTGTGAATACAGATTTATGGGGACCAACTCATGTACCATCTCTTGGTGGCTCTCATTATTGTGTTACTTTTATTGATGATGCAACTAGAAAAACATGGGTTTATTTCATTCGACAAAAATATGATGTTTTTGAAACTTTTAAGAAATAGAAATATTTGGTTGAGAATGAGACAGAAAAAAGGTTGAAGTGTCTCAGATCAAACGATGAAGGTGAATATTGCAGCAAGGATTTTGATGATTACTATTCATACCATGGGATTCATAGAGAGAAAACAGTTCCAGGAACACCACAAGAAAATGGTGTGTCAGAACAGATGAACAGGAAAATCATGGAGCGTGCAAGGAGTATGAGATTGCATGCTAGGTTTCCCTTACAATTCTGGGCAGATGATGTAGATATTTTTGTTTACTTAATAAATAGAGACCCTTCAATCTCTTTGGATGGTGTAATTCCATAGGAGGAATGGACAAATAAAAAGGTAAACTATTAGTTTTTGAAGACTTTCAATTGTGAAGAATTTATCCATATTGATAAATAAAATAGAACAAAGCTTGAGGAAAACTACAAGAAGTGTACCTTTATTGGATACAATGTTAATGATTTTGGTTATCTCTTACGGGATTATGAAAATCACAAAATAATTAGGAGTAGAGATGTCATATTCAATGAGAAGGTCATGTACAAAGATCAATTGCAGGGAAAGAAATAGGAAAAAGAAAAACAAGAATACACAGTGCTTGATGAGATCACTAAAAAATAAATTCCAAAGGTACCATAAAATCAAAATGTACAAAAACATGATAAAAACATACCTCAAACTCCTACAAGTGTTTTTAGAAGATCTAAAAGGTTAAGTAGACCCCTTGAACGATACTCTCCTGTATTTTATTATTTATTGTTGATTGATTCTGGTGAACCAAAATGTTATGAAGAGGCAATGCAGGTAGACACTAAAAAGAAGTGGGAGCAAGGAATGAAAGAGGAATTGGATTCCTTGGTAAATAACCAGACTTGGGTCTTGGTTTAGTTTCTTGCAGGAAAAAAGAGCATTGCATAATAAATGGGTTTACAAGTTGAAGGAAGAAGATGGAGGAAAAAAACAATACAAGGCCAGACTTGTTGTAAAGGGGTTTGCACAAAATAAAGGTATAGATTTTGATGAAATATTTTCTCCTGTTGTTAAAATGACTTCAATTAGGACTATTTTAAGTCTTTTGGCAGTAGAAGATTTACATCTTTAATAGTTAGATGTAAAAACAACTTTTCTCCATGGGGATTTGGAGGAAGATATTTATATGAAACAACCATAGGGGTATGAGGTCAAAGGGAAGGAAAATTTGGTACACATGTTGAAGAAGATATTGTATGGCCTAAAGAAAGCTCCAAGGCAGTGGTATTTGAAGTTTGATGAGTTTATGACAGAACAAGTTTATAATAGATGTCATTCTGATCATTATGTTTATTTTAAAAAGCTAGAATATGGAAGCTATATTATATTGCTATTGTATGTAGATGACATGCTTGTTGCAAGTTCTAATATGAAGAATATAAATGTGCTCAAGAAGAAACTAGCTAATTCATTTGCGATGAAGGATTTGGGTGCTGCAAAGAAAATCCTTGCTATGAGAATAACAAGAGATAGGAAAAATCACAATTTGACATTGTCTCAGGGTGAGTACATAGAGAAGGTGTTGGAGAGGTTTAAAATGAAAAATGAAAAACCAGTTAGAACACCCTTGGCCAACCATTTAAAATTAACCAATGAAATGTGTCCCAAGACACAATAGGAGATAAAATAAATGTCTAGGGTCCCATATTCATCAACAATCGGAAACTTGATGTATGGGATGCTTTGCACAAGACCAAATATTGCACATGCAGTGGGAGTTGTGAGAAGGTATATGAACAACAAAGGCAAAGAACATTGGGAGGAAATAAAGTGGATTCTCAGGTATTTGAGAGGTACTGCTACTCATGCATTATGTTTTGGAAGTTCATACATTGTTCTACAAGGATATGTTGATTCAAATATGGAAGGTGATAAAGATAACATGAGGAGCACCACAGGGTATGTTTTTACAGTAGGTGGAACAAAAGTAAGTTGGATTTCAAAACTACAAAAGGTTGTTACACTTTCAACAAAATAAGAGAAGTATGTTGCTGCTACAGAGGTTAGTAAAGAAATGATTTGGTTATAGAGGTTTATGGAGGAATTGGGAAATAAGCAGGAGAATAGCAGGTTGTATTGTGACAATGAGAGTGCCATTCATCTTGCAAAGAACTCAAACTTCCATTGAAATACTAAGCATATACAACTTAGGTACCATTTCATACAATCCGTCTTGGAAGATGGAAATTTGAAGTTGGAAAATATACATACTAGCCAGAATCCTACAGACATGTTTACAAAGGGAGTAACCAGGGAGAAACTAAGTTCCTGCTCAATTTCAGTTGGTCTTCAAGCATGCAGTTGAAGATGAGAAATTTTCCAGGTCCAAGGTGGAGTATATTACAACAAGTACAACAATAATAGAGTTTTTGTGATCAGTATCCAAGTGGGATATTTTTGGTTGTGGAGCTTGATTATTTTCCTGATTCAGAGGTTTGTTTCAGCCATGCTTGGACCCCATTCCCTAATGGGGGGTGAGGGGGGGATTTCCCCCCAACAACTGTCGTTAGGGGGGTCCAGGGGGGGAAGAAAATTTTTGTAGCCCCTCCTAGCGAGGGATTCAGGGGCAGTGCCCCCGAAGAAAAATATTGGGAAAAATTTACTTGTAAAATATTGTAATTTTGTAGTCAATCTAGACTGTTCATTATAAGGTTGCAAATCTGATGGTAGAAGTTATTTTAGGGATTCTTTCCCTAGAAGAAAATCCTCTTTTATGAGGGAATTGTATTATGGTTGTGTATGTGTGTGATTATTGTATTATGAGAGAGGATATTGTGAGATAAAGAAGAGGAAGTTACAACAGTCGTGTTGTAGGTTGCATCCCTTCATTTTGTTGGATAATAAAAAGGAAGGACCTGGCAATTTCTGTGGTGGACGTAGCCCACACTGGGTGAACCACATATATATGTGTCTCTATTATATTATGTATCTTCTATGTTTTATTTCTTCATTTTTTTTTTTTTATTTCTCTTCGATCCTGCTTTTCTAACAAAAATTATGTAGGAATTTCACAACCTGGATGTAGGAGGCAAGGTTGTGCACTATAATTTTCCCTCTATGTGTGTTATGTTTTGTTCCTACATCAAGGGTTATGGTTTTGAGGTTTCCTATAGACAAGGGGTTTCCCTATGCTATAACTCTTTGATATACCAATGGGCTCCAACAATAGTATTTAGCCTAATATTGTAGGGCACAAACTAAGGAGGCTCGATCATACCCTTATCCATACTACCCAATTACCTAGGTACGCAAGAGTGATCTTCCCAAGTGTTTTTCTCGATTCCACTACAACAGTTAGGTCGTTGATAAGATGATATAGATTTGGTTTTAGGAGACTTATGGGACTCCCTATATACCTTAGGGTATGTGGGAGTGAATGGTCGTGTACAAGTACTATCTAATGTGATACTACTCGAAGGTGTACTAACATGGGTTATATAGGTTTCCAACAAGGTGAAACATTTTTTTTGAGTAACCCATGAAACCAACTATATTTCCTACATGAAGTCCTCCCCAACCACAATTTTACATACTGAACGACATATCACTGTGCTTTAAAGACACTGAAAATACATGTCTCTAACCTGAAAACTTTTTTGTCTTAAATTCTGAAGAGGAAAGTGCTTTGATACCACTGTTAAGGTACCAGATGTATTATGTAGAGAATTAACATAATTTTTGTGACAAATATCAGTGGAAAGAGAAAAATACAGAGAACAATAACACCATTAAAAATACCTTTATTGATATAAATCCAAGTTCATTTTCCTCTTCAAGGGGGAAACCTCCAACAGAGTAGAGCTCAATTACAAAATAATTCTCAAGACAAAATTTGCCCATGAATTATACTCTTATTTATACTATTTATATGTTATAAAGAGAATTATAGAGGAAGATCCTTCTAGAAGCTGAAACTTTTATTAAGTCTTCTTACATTAGACATGTTCAGATTATTACATTGGCCCGATTTACTAATGCAATCCTTTATTGCATACAAAACATATTATTATACCTGCTTGATGGGTTAGGGAGGTTAGGTCCCTAACACTATAACTAATAAAATAATAATGAATGAGGGTTAGGGACTCAACATAGGGGGCTTAACATTAGCTCCTCTGTTTAAAAAATATTTTCCCTCAAAGCTTGTAATTGAGGGTGTTTCTTCATTAATTGCTAATTTTCCCATGTAGCCTCCTTTGGAGGCATATTATTCCACTTGATTAGGTACTCCATAATGGTTCTATTCCGAGCAGATATAAAACGTTTATCTACAACTTTTTCTGGTTCAAGAATCAACTTCCCTTGTTCATCTAATTTTGTAATTTCTATCTACATTAGCACAGTTTGTCCTGAAACCTTTTTTAGGAAAGATTCATGAAAAACCTTATGAATGCAAGAAGAAGTTAAATCTAACTCATATGCCACTTGTCTAATATTGCGAATAATATTCTAGGGTCCATACAATTTTGGAGATAACCTTTGATTCTTCTTTTGTTTGAGAGTACATTGCTTATAAGGTTGTAGTCTCAAAAATACCCAATCACCCTCCTCAAATTTCCTTTCACTTCAATGTTGATTTACTTGTTGCTTCATCTTGTGTTGTGCCATTTGAAAGTTTTATTTAAGAATTTTCATTTTTTCTTTAGTCTTCTCTGTAGGCCACTCTACTTCCTATACTTTGGTTTAGTCCTATAAAATGTATGTGATATTAGGAGCTATATATCCATTAACAAATTCAAATGGAGACATCTTAGAAGATGTGTGATAGCTAGTATTATACCACCATTCTTCTAGAGGAAGCCACTTCACCTATTGGGATTGCTTGTCTGAAGAATAACAATCTAGATAACCCTATAAACAATTTTTAACCATTTCTATTTGACCATGTGTTTGTGGATGATATGTTGAACTCATAGCTAGTGTTGTTCCACTTATCTTCCATAATTATTTCCAAAAATTTCCTATGAATTTTGGATCTTTTTCACTTACTATTAATTTAGGAAATACATGAAGTCTATGAATTTTCTTCATGAACACTTGTTGCACTTGGCTTGTCCTATATGTACTTTGAATTCCAAAAAAATGTGCATATTTTGTGGGTCTATCCATGACCATCAAAATGACATCCTTACCTTTTGATTTTGATAAACCTATAATGAATTCCATTGATATCTCTTCCCATATTTGATTAGGTATGTTTAAAGGTTGAAGTAACCTAAAGATTTTACTATCTCTCCTTTATTTCTTTGGCACACTTTTCATTCTCTTACAATTTTTTGAATATCTTTCTTCATTCCTCTCCCCCAAAAATAGTTTTTGATCCTTTGATATGTTTTAAGGATCCTTAAATGTCCTATCATAACAGATTCATGAGACTCCCTTAATATGTGTTACTTCAAATTTGATTGAGGGCATACAAATATTCTACCCTTGTACCAAAGGATATCTCTCTTCCAATCCCATTGTTCCATAGAGCTCCTCCCTTATTTTAGACATTGTATATTTGTCTACTACTATGGTCATCTTGTCATTCATTGTGAGCTTCTTCCAACCACACAGGAATGGAAGATGTAATAGAATATAAACTTGAGGCTTCTTCATTTCTTGAAAGGGAATTTGATACCACATCGTCCTTCCCCTTTTTGCATATTATTTCAAAATCAAGCACTTGCATTTTTACTACCCATTTTTGTTGCTTTTAAGATGTTAATATTTTCTCCAAAATGTACTTCATGGTCTCTCTTGACTTTAAAATTCCTCCCGATGAGATATCATTGCCATTTTTTATTGCATGTAAAATTTCTGCCATTTCTTTTTCATATGTATATTTCACCAAATATTTTCCCTTGAATTGTTTACTTTTGGTCTCCCTTTTTGCATCAACACTGCTCCAATTCCTTGTCCTAATGCAACACATTCAACTATGAATGTTTTACCAAAATCATGTGTTGCCAATATTGGTGTAGAAGACATGGCATCTTTTAAGAGTGATAATGCCAATGTAGCCTCTTCATTCCATACAAATGATTTTTTCTTCAAGAGAGATGAGTGGGCCTACAATGCATACATAATTCTTAACAATGTTTCGATAATATCATGTAATACCCAAAAATACTCTAAGACTCTTGATGTTTTTAGGAATAGGTTATTTTGTGATAAATTGGATCTTTTTAGGGTCCACTGTAACCCCTTTCGTTGAAACAATATGACCCATATACTCTACTTGATGTTTCCAAAAAGAACATTTGGATCTTTTTACATACAATTGATTTCTCTTGAGAATTTGTAGGGATTTATCCACATGTTTAATGTGGTATTCCAATTATTTTCTATAGATAAGTCTATCATCAAAGAAAACCAACACAAAATCTCTAAGATGGGGTCAAAGTTTTTTGTTCATAAGGTTTTGAAGAGTAGAAGGAGCATTAGTCAACCCAAAATGCATGAACAAGAACTCATAGTGACCTTCATGCATTCTAAATATTGTTTTTGGAATGTATTGTTCTCTTAATATGATTTGTTGGTATCCTAATTTAAGATCTAATTATGTAAAATAAGAAACACCATGAAGCTCATATAATAGCTCATCAATATTTTGAATATGGAATTTATCCTTGACGATGATTTTGTTTAGATATTTATAATCATGACACATCTTCCATGAATTTTATTTTCTTCTCGCCATCACTACTAGAGTTGAAAAGGAACTCCTTCTTGGTTGAATAATACCTAAATCCATCATGTCTTGGAACATTTTCTCAATCTCCCTCTTTTGTTGATGAGGATATATATAAGGTCTTTTATTAGGAGTGCTTCTAGTGATTATTTCAATTTGATGTTCATGGTGTCTAGACAAAGGTATCCCTTTATGAATTTCTTGGAAGACCCTATGGTTCTTTTCCAAAGTGCATTTTAATTCCTCTGGAATATTTTCATCTTCTTACTTCACTTCCATAGAATAAAGTTTAACCACAACTCCCATACTACCCTTTTTTAGGAGTTTTTCCATTCTATGAGCGTTGATGACCTAAGAGGGTATGTATTTTAACCCTTTGAGTTCATATTGAATTCCTTCCAATTCAAATCTCATGAATAATTCCTTACTGTTTATAGAAACTGTACCCAATCTTCTAAACCATTCAATACCTAGAACATCATCTTCTCCTCCAATGGGAATTACATACATTGGGATTTCTAAGTTATATTATCCCATACTAAGTTTAATGTTATATAATTTTCCTCCACAATCAATACTCCCTCCATTAGCAACCAAAACATGAAAATTTGTCACTAGATACATGAAATAATTGAGGCGCTCTACTATTATTTTATCAATGAAGTTATGGGTACTACCTAAATCAATAATAACTATGACCTTTTTCTTCTTAATATCTTGTAATCTTAAGGGTTTGAGCTACTAATAAACCTGCCAATGCATGGAACGATATTTCACACCTATCTTAATCAATATTGTGTGAAATTTATACATCTTTTTCCTTCTCTTTTAAGTCAAAAATTTATTCCTAACCATTTGTGCATATGCCTCCATTTCCTCCTCCTCAATATTTTCCAAACTGAACAATTTTGTTTCTTGACATTTATGCCACTTTAACCATTTTCTATTAAAACCAAAGCATAGTCCTTTTTCTCTTCTTTCCTCCATTTCCTTTTGTGATATTTGTGTAGGTTGAGGTAGGGTTTCCATATGAGCCCCAAATATATCTCTACTTCCTTCATATGTTCCAGGGGTATACTTGTGCATTGCCCTATTCTTCTCTTGAATATGATGATCATATTGCATAACATACATAACATTTTTAGGGTTTTTTAAGAAAATATCATTTTTAATGTCTGCTTTTAATCCACCCATGTAGGATTCCAATAAATGTTCAATTCTTATGTTATCCACCCTTGTTTCCAATACCTCTGACTTATAATATTCAACATCAACTAAGTGCTTTATTCTTGTCAGCTGACTAAAGTAGTCTTGTTCCCAAACTTTTCCATATTGTGCTTCTAAGACTCTTGTAAAATAAACCTCAAATATAATGAGAAGAATGGGGATTCTTTTAAATACCCATTGATACCATTGATAGGTTTTTGTCTCAAAGTATAAGGTTTCTAAGGAAATATTTTGTTTTTCTTTCATAATATTATGTAATTCAAAGTATTTCTCTATTTGGTTCACCCATGTAACAACCTTTGTTCCATAAAACTTCTTTAAATCAACCTTGGTAAAGTTGATACCCTTAGGATTCCATCCATAATTAACTCCACTATTAGAGTTAACTCCACATGAATTATGCTTATTAATATAAGGTTGTTCAACATGAATACTAGCTTTATTTTCATGAGTCCCTTCGATCACATTGTCACTTTTAGGGAGCCTCCGATCTAGGGTATGTATTATATTTTCCACCAAATTATTTTCCTTTTGTTCCATATTTTCATCCATCTTCTTTTCCATTTGTTACTTATTTTCATTCGTCTTATTTTCCATATGTTCCCTATTTCTATCCATCTTATTTCCCATCTATTGCCTATTTTACTTCATCTTATTTTCCATATGTTGTATTTGTCTTTGTGTGTTTACCAAATCATTACTTGTTATTGACCTTTCACTCAATTCATTACATTGGTTCTCCAATTTAGATAGTTTGTTATATATATCTTCACTTTCTTTATGAGTCATGGTTGAACTATCTAGAGGTTTAATAGAAGTATAAATTGTAGAAGAACCCTTTTTTATGTGAAAAATTAATAATAATCCTCTTTTTTTCTCTTTATCACATTTTTTTAATGACCAAAAATAGATATTCTAATCAAATTTTATGTCAATTGTAAGTTACATACTTTTAAAAACTTGAATTGGAGAGTCTTTCTAGTTGATTCTTCTCATGATGCATCTCTGAAATTTTGGCCTTTTTTAATCTCAAATATTGTCATGTAGTACTCTCATATGTCTTCTCTACAATTCCATAGGTTTTACCAAAAGTTGATGTGCCACGTGAAAGTTATGGTAACTTTACCAAAACTTGTTGATTCTTGGCCCTTTCCAAAGAACAAACTTGTACGAAATGACACATGTCCAATTTTTCCAACATGATCATGAAATTTCGACCTGATGGTTTTTCTTCTTTCCATTAAAACTAGTGGAACTCAAATCAAATATTTCTGCAATCAGATATGAATGCTTTACCCATAACACCTATTTGATATTGGTTGTAGAACTATTAAAAAACCATAACTTCCACAACCTATAAATTTGAAATTATAGAGAAACAAACCTTGAAAATTTTACCAAAGACACTTCACTATGATAACAAACATACTTCACAAATCTAGTCTAAAAATTTCTAGAAGAATGTTTATGGTTGTTTTACCAAGAACACATGTTTGATACTAGTTTTAGGACTAGTCAAAAACCCTAATTTCCACAAGATATAACTCTGAAAGTATAGAAAACAAAAACCATAATTTCCATAGGATATAACTTTGAAAGTATAGCAAACAAAAACCTGAAATTTTTATCATACGTACTTCACTACGTTTCCTGATGCTCCCAAAAATTTAGCTATCTAAACTTCCTAGAAAAAAGTTATACGAAAAATTCCAAGGTGGCTCGTTTGAAGGAGAAAAACCCTAGGATCATATGCTCTGAAACTAAATGCTATGAACCAAACTCCAAAAATAGCATAAGAATAGAAGGAATAAGTAAATGCACACCTTGATAATGATAGAGAGTCAATGAATAATAATCCACTTCAAGGGGGAAACCTCCTTTTACAATATATCTAATGCACAAGACAATATGCCTATACAAATGAATCTCCTTTATTATAAATAATATATATATGATGTAACCTACCATAAACCAACCTAACTATAACTAATAAAATAACAATGAATGAGGGTTTGGGCGTCAACATAGGGGACTTAACAAAATAATTCATCATGGTGACCAATGGGCTATTACAAACATGTATACCACTACAAAGTCCAACAACCAATATAACTCATAGAATTAGTCTATTTTCTTATACAATAAAATATTAATGAACTACTTTCCTACATAATGTAAATTCTTCAGCAAGGTAGGATTCATTTTGAATCTTTGCAAACAAGATCTTGACACACAATCTCTAATATTGTACATCATATATATTTTTCCTAGCTCTAGAGAGTGTGGCTGAATACAAGACATTTTCCTTTTATGAATGGCCTCCACACATTTCCACATTATTTGGAAGAAACTATGGATACCTAAAGTGAGTCTTGATGACATTACAAGACAACAAAGAATAAATTTAGATGCACTTTGAAACCCATGAATATTGAAGGAACAACCAATTGCTTAGGGATTCACAACTC
>SNQJ01S0152868.1:12360-22854 GCA_010110895.2 Picea sitchensis | reverse complement strand
CTCCAGCAGAGCAGAGCTCTATTACAATAATATCCAAGAAACAACTTATCATACCCTATACTCCTATTTATACTAAATCTGTCTATCCAAAAGAACAATCTATAGGAAGATCCTTCTAGAAGAGGAAGCTTCTATTAGGTCTTCTTACATTTGACTTATTCTTCCTTATTGATAGGCCTTATTAATATTGGCCTTTATTACATGGAAATATATTATTCTACCTACGTGAGGGGTTAGGGAGGTTAGGTCGCTAATAGTGGGAATTTTTTCTATCCATTTTTGTTTTTCTTTGGAGAGTGTTTTTTGTTGGAGTAGGTGTTGGAGACTGTTTTGATCTGTGTAAATCAAGAATATGATTTCGAGAGGGTATTGTCGCCGTTTGGTTAGGGCATGCATAATGGAAAGGATTTATTTATCATATGTAGACTTTAAACACTCCCTTTTATTGATTTTCTTGCTTCCAAATTCTATAGGATGGGCATCTTGCATTAACATTGATCCTATTCCAAATCTTTATGCATCACATTTAATTACAAAAGGTTTTGAGAAATATGGAGTGGCTAACACTAGTGTGGTGGACGTGATCTCTTTTAATACTTTAAAACATGCTTCTACTTGATCATCCCATTGGAATGATTTTTTTTTAATAGGTTTGTCCGGGGGCATTTATGTGATCGTAATTCCAAATAAACCTTCGGTAATACCCAGTTAGACCCAAAAATCCTCTTGACTTGGTGATTTTACTTGGCTTGGGCCAGTCTATAATTTCTTTAATCTTGTTGGGTATACCTTCACTCCTTCTTTTGATATTACATGTCCCAAATATTCTATCTCTTCTTTTCCAAAGGTGCATTTTGACATCTTCGCGTAAAATTGGTTCCTTTTTAAAAATAAGAGAACTTGCTCTAGGTGTTTTATATGTTCTCCCCATGTTTTACTATAGATAACGATGTCATCGAAAAACACCCAAAAAAAATTCCTTAGGTAGGGTCGCAATACTTCATTCATGGTAGCCTAGAAGGTGGTTGGAGTGTTGGTTAACACAAAGGAAATTACCTTAAATTCGTATTTTCCTTCATGAGTAGGAAATTTGTCTTTTCCATCCTCTATATCCATGAATCTCATCCAACATTTCATCGATGAAGGGAATAGGGAATTTATTTTTTATTGGGATTTTATTCAATCCTCTGTAATCGATACATAATTTAAAAGACGCGTCTTTTTTCTGAACCAAAATTATGGGATCCACATAGGGGATTCTACTTTTTTAGATAATCTCACATTTCATAAGCTCTTGGACTATTCTCTCAATATATATTTTTTGGTGGTGTGGGTACCAATAGGGTTTGATGTTGACAAGGTCTGACCGATATTTCACTTCAATTATGTGCTCGATTTCTCTTTTTGGTGGTAACTCGAAGGGAAAATCTTGAAATATCTTCTTTTGTTTTAAATTAGTTTTTGGATATCAGGTGTATCAATCAATATTAACTACTTCGGATGCCAATATTTCCATTTGATGGAAATTTACCATGTATGCTAGTGCCTCTTTCCGAATGAGATTCACCATTTGGTGGGAGGACACAACTTGACTTTGAGGTGGTTGAAAACCATATAATTTGTATATTTCCCCATTCCATCTGAACTTTATAATTTTTTTATGATGGTTAGCTAAGTAAGCGCCTAATTTTTGTATCCATTGGAAACCCAAGGCTACATCTACTCCTCCCAAAGGAACTGTATAAAATAGAGATTCCAAGCTGTAGTCTTGAATATGCAATTTAAAACATTGTGGCATTTTCCCACACCTTCAATATCTTTACCATCTTCTACCATGACCCTCATGTTGAGCATCGGGTACACAAAAAAAATTTAATCTCTTTTCAATATTTGTGTCAACAAAGTTATGAGCGCTCTCAGTGTCTATTAGGACCATTACATTGCTCTTCTTGATGTGCCCTTTTAATTTCAATGTATGAGGTTGGGATATTCCCAACATTGTTGATAGAAATACTTCAGTATATCATCATTATTTGGTTCCAGAGAAATTTTTTTAGGGTCCTCAAATTCTTCTTCAACTGACTCCTCACTATCATAATCATCTCGTGCTTCACATTTATATAGTTTTTTGGTGTTATTCTCTTTGAGACACTTATATCTGGGATCTATTTTTTGACCACAATACTTGCATTTTTGATCCGGATTTATGAGAGGAAAAAAATTAATAACAGACTGAATATAATAACATAGAGATACAGAGAAAAACAACATATATCTAGTGAACAATAAATTCTATTGAATAAATGAAATAGGTAAAAACTGTAAAACTGCAGAACTGAAACAACTTACTCGAATGGTGGAAACTATCTCTGAGAAGAGATGTGGCTTCTATGTGCATCTGTCTGAGAAGAATGATTACAACGAGGCTCCAAAGTCCCTTTTAACATTACTCATGAATTCAAAAACCCTAGACATCCAAAAACCTAACCCTAGGAGATGAAACACCAAAACATATGTGGGCCCTGATGGGTAAGTTGGTACCTAAACTTCCCGGGGTCGTAAATTTTTCATACACCTCAGTTTTAGGCACGTGAAAACCCATTGGAAATATCTTCTCGATAAATACACTTTATTCCATCAAACTCTGACTCTGTCTACAGTTTGACTATGGAAAGCAAAAAAAAATCACTATTTAGGGCCCCAAAACGACCTTGGAAGTACAGAAATATGTGTTGACATGAAAAATTCCAAAATAAGAAAGTTGGATTAGGTGGGCGGCCACCAGTCTCCACCTGGAATATGTGTAGGGCTTCAGAAAACCTTGAAAGTGTAGAACCCAAAATTACAAATAAGTATAGAAGAACGTGTTGAACTAAAAACTATCAAGAGGAGCCAGTTGGAATAGGTGGGTGGCCACCAATATCCATTTGGATCAATACTCCCCCTTAGGAAGAAATTGTCTCCATTGCATTGGGTTCCTCCATTAGGTGAGGAAACTTATGTTGAATTTGGCCCCTAGTGAGCCAATTTCCTTGGTGTAGGAGCTTCTCTTCCTTGACAAATCGATAAAGATGAATCCTCTGCAAGCGAGTGCCCTTGACCTGTGTGTCCACTATATGATCAATGAATTCTTGTTCCATGCAATCAAGGTTGAGCTCAGTTGGTTTTATTTGTTCTGCAATCTCTGAGGTGTCCAATAATGATGGAAAATATGGTCGAAGAAGGTCCATATTGAACACTGGGTGCAAGCCAAGGAAGGGTGGAGTGTTGAGTTCAAAAGCATTGCTACCCATCGCCTTGGTGATAGTGTAAGGCCCATAGCAAAGTGGGAGGAGATTTCGATGGGGCCCTGTAAGACAATATTTATACAAATGTAACCAAACCTTGTCTCCTACTTAAAACTGGTGCGGTACCCTGTGTTGATCATGGTACTTCTTGTACTTAGCATTGTCTTTCTGCAAAATCTCATGGACTTGTTGGAGGATGTGTTGAATCTGCTCAATGAAACTGGTGGCTTTGTCGGCCTCAGACTGAGCATGGGAATATTTTTCTTGTGTGGTGCAAGAGGTAGTGCAACATCAATGTGACCTAAGGGTTGGAATCCCAGCCCCACCTAAAATGAGCTATGGCCGGTGGAGCTATGGAGAGCCTTGTAGTTGTGTTGAACATAGGGCATACTTTGATCCCATATACGTGTATGATTAGAATTGTACATGCATAGGATGTGCACAATAATATGATTGAAGATATTTGTTTGGTTGTCGGTTTGGAGGTGGAAAGCACTGGATTTAGTGAGTTTGATGTCCGACAATGACCAAAGAATCGACCAAAATGTGTTGAGGAACCTGCTATCCTGATCAGAGATGATGGTCTGTGGTATCCCAAAATGGACCCACACTCGTTCGAAGAAGAGCTTGGAAGTATCTTCCTTTGTGATTATCTTCTTGCAGGCTGTGAGAATGGACATATTTGAAAACCAATCAACTACCAAAAATACACAATCATTGCCTTGCTTGGTGGACGGAAGGCAAGACATGTAATCCATCGAGATGGATTCCCAAGGCCTCTCGAGAATAGGAAGAGGGGTGTATAATCCTTGATTCTTGATGGTTGTCTTGGCAATGGCATAGTTATTGCAATATCTGATATACTTGATGACATCATGTCGAAGTTTTGGGAAATAAAAATGTTTCTGTAGAATGACCATAGTTTTCTCCATGCCAAAATGTCTTGCCATCCCACTATAGTGAGCCTCCCAAATAATATTTGCATGCTTACTTGATGGAACACATATATGGCCTAGATGCCATAAAATTCCGTCCTGAATGTGAAAATCGGTGACATTTGCACCTGTATCCAAGAGATGATAGGTGGTGGTGAAGTCCAGATCTTGTTAATAAAGTTGGGTCCATTCAAATGCCTCACTCCCATAGGAATGGATCACGGTGGTGAGTGAAGCCACGGGAGGTCGACTAACACAGTCAACGACACAATTTTCACTCCATATCTTATACTTGATGTTGAGATGGAACTGCTGCAGGTAGGTGGACCACTTTTGATGGCATTTGTTCTGCAACTTCCCTTGTGTCTGTATGAATTGTAGAGGCTTGCGATCAATGTGGATGATTGTCTCCTTTTCCATAATGTAATGTTTCCATTGACGACATGATTGTACAATGGAATACATTTCCTTGTCATAGGTGGGATATTTCTAGACAGTATCTGAGAGTGTCTCACTATGGTATGCTACCAGATGACCGTGTTGAATGAGAAATACACCTAAAGCATAGTCAGATGCATCAATATCAATCTTGAATGGTTGTTGAAGATTGAGTAAGGAGAGTACTGGAGTTGAGAACAAGTGATGCTTCAAATCATCAAATACTCATTGTTGTTCCTTCCCCCATGAAAATTTTTCCTTGCCATCGCCCTTGGTCACTTGGCTGAGGGCCCATGCAATATGGGAGAATATCAACATGAACCGTTGGTATAAGTTGGAAAATCCCAAGAAGCTCCAAAGCTAGGTTAGTGTGGTCGGGGTTGGCCAATCACAGATGACTTGGATCTTAGCTGGATCAACATGTACCCCATGCTTATCAACAATGTATCCCAAGTATTGGACCATGTTCATGCCAAATGAACATTTTTCCAAGTTGGCATATAGCTTGTGTTTCCATAGTGTGCTTGAAACCTACTGAATATGTTGCATGTGCTCCTCCCAAATTTTGCTAAAGATGAGGATGTCATCCAAATATACCACTACAAAAGAGTTGGTGAAGGGTCTCAATACATCATCCATCAACCTCATGAAAGTGGTTGGTGCTTTTGTTAAGCCAAATGGCATGACCAACCATTCAAAGAGACCTTCTTTAGATTTGAAAGTTGTCTTCCATACATCCATTGGTTCGATGGGAACCTGGTGGTAGCCAGACTTTAGGTCAATCTTGCTAAATAAATTCCCCACTTTGAGTTGGTCAAGAAGGTCATCAATTCTAGGAATTGGGTACCAGTTCTTGACTGTGATTTTGTTTAATGCTTTGTAATCAATGCAAAGCCACCATGCCCCATATTTCTTCTACACTAGTATAATCGGGCTTCCACAAGGGGATGATTTGGGTATGATGTTCCCCTTTTGAAGAAACTCTTGGATTTGACGCTTGATTTCATCATTTTCCATCAACGAGCAATGATAGACTGGTCCATTAGGTAGAGGTGCATTGGGGTTTAGATAAATTGGATTCTTGACTTGGCAGTGCATCGATACCCCGGTGGGTGAGGAGAAGATGTCTCTGTACTCTTCCACAATATCGTCCATTTGCTTCTGCTATAAAGAGAAGCTTTGTGTAGAGGCCACATATGTGGAGACGAACTTTGACTTATTGTGAGCACAAATAAAAAAGAAGACAAACTTCTCGATCTGTGAAATGACCTTACTGCATTTCCTAACAGAGATTAAAGAAATAGCGGTAGGCGGTGCTACCTCTGGTATCCTGTGCAATTGTCTACCCAAAGTAATAATAACATTGCGAGGTATAGACTCATACACAACATGTTGCTTCCAAAAATATAGCTGTCCTAAGATAAAATCACAAACTTCAAGGGATCAATATCACATAATACCTCATCTTTGAAAGGCTTGATGTCATAGTGCATACGACACTGTTGGATGACATGAAGATATCTTCCTTGGAGAAGCTAGCCGGTGGTGTAGGGTTGTAGGTATGGTGTTTTTAGCAGGTCCAACCACTTGATGACCTTTGCTGAGATCAGGTTCTTCTGAATTCCGCTATCGACAATGAAATTAAGCGAAGCTCCCTTTGCCCACATCTGTGAGTGAAAGAGGCATTCACCTTCCTCTGGTTCTTCTGGTTCGCTTAGATGGACTTTGGTGGTAGCGAAAATGGAACTGGGTTTAACATTGATAATCTTCTTCCCTCCTTCTGGATTTTATTTGAAGTCAAAATTTTCCTATGACTCAAAATCTTTCAACTCAGCCACCAGTGACTGCTTGGAGCAACATTCTTTGGTGTTGTGCCAAGGGATTTTATGGTATTCACACCATTTCCTCGTGTCCTTCTTTGACTTCTCATTACCCCTCTTGTGTTGTGGGTTGGATTGGTTGTCTTGAGAGTGTCCATCCTTGATCTACCCCTTTCTTTGTGGGTTGGGGACACCTTTTCCCTTCTTTAGCTCTGAGGAGTTTTCATATCCAAACTCTCGCCTCTTTTGCTTAAATTTTTGCTCGATCTTGAAAACATATCTATAAGTCGTACCCAATGGTGCAGTGTCTAGAAAATCCATTTCTGTTTGAATGTATCTGTGCAGACAGTCGAGGTATTTGAGCACTAGATTTCTCTTAGAGTCTTTGATACCCAATTTGGTGTGTAGGGTATGGAAAATATTGGTGAAATCTAGTATTGTCTGGTCCCTTTCCTGATGCAGGGTGGCCCATCTTGTGTACTGGTCCTCGTAGCTTCCAACATGGAAGTATTGTTCTTTAATGGAATCCCTGAAGGAATCCCATGTGGGGGAGACCACAAATATTGTAGATTCCTCTATGGCCCTTTGCTCAGAGTAAGTATCCCACCAATTCTTAACATGGGGGACGATCTTGAGGAGTGCAAAAGTAATATTTCCTTGATCGGAAAAATTGTGGACCGAAAAATACCCTTCAAGCAGATTCAACCATTTATCTACAACATTTGCATCTAGGGGTCCTTCAAATAATGGAATATAAACATTTACATGTACCTTGAAGGGGGTTTCATGGTCACTTGATGAAGATGTGTCTCCTATAGGCAACCATCGAAGGATATGTGCAAAGTTGTCCATCATTTCGTTCCTTTGTCATGCAAGGGATTCCTTGAGTAACATTTTAAAAGGATATCCTCCTCCATCATATTTATTTTCGCCCCCCATGGGTTTTTTTCGAGTTCGACGTGATTGATTTTGCAAAGGTTTGACTGGTTCAAGTCCCAACTTCTTGTACCCAGATCTTGTCGGGGACATGCACGGAGAAAAATAAATGAAGAGCAGACCGCTCTGATACTGCTGATATGGATTTATGAGAGGAACAAAATGAATAATAGACTGAATACAATAACACAAATATACAAAGAACAACAACATATATCCAATGAAAATAACTTCTATTGAATAAATGAAATAGGATGAAACTGTAAAACTACAGAACTGAAACAACTTTCTCGAATTGTGGTATCTATCTCTGAGAAGAGATGTGGCTGCTACGCGCATCTGTCTTAGAAGAATGATTGCAATGAGGCTCCAAAGGCCCTTTTAAAATTACTCATGAATTCCAAAACCCTAGAAATAAAAAAACCTAACCCTAGGAGATGAAATGCCAAAAGTTATATGGGCCCCGATGGGTAAGTTGGTACCTCAACTTTTCGGGGTCATAACTTTTGCATACGACCTCTGTTTTAGGCGTGTGATATCACGTTGGAAAGGTATTCTCACAAAATACACATTATGGCATCAAAATATAACTACATCTACAATTTGATTGTGGTAATCCAAAAAAATGTTGTTTAGGGCCCCAAAATGGCCCTGGAAGTACAAAAAGATGTGCTGACATGAAAACTTCCAAAATAACACAGTTGGATTAGGTGTGCGGACACCAGTCTCTACCTGAAATATGTGTAAGGATTCAGACAACCCCAGAAGTGTAGAACCCATAATTACAAAGAAGGAGAGAAGAACGTGTTGAACTTAAAAATATCAAGAGGAGCCAGTTGGAATAGGTGGGTGGCCACCAATATCCACCTGGATCAATTTACCTTATTTTATCCTTTGGGTTTATGAGGTGGATTTGCTTCGTTCTCTTAAATGTGGTGGAAGGTACTTTGAATTTTCTCCATCTGCAATTTGAGGGGGGTTCTATTGGATTACTGAGAGGGGGAGTGAATCAGTAATAGAAAAATTCAATCATTTTTAACGACAATATGCAAGTGTTATATCAGTGTAGCATTATCATCCAATAGTTGCAGAGTAAATAAACAATGAACAAATGATCAATCATACACATACATAGTACATCAGTGTTTTTACGTGGAAACCCAAAGTGGTATCAAACCACATAATGATTTTTATTATATGTCTTTAAGAATTACATTCATTGGAAGCACCAACTTCCTTTGTTTTCCAACTCCAACTGGAAGGAGGCTCCAACCCCCTAGTTTCCCAGGCTACAACCTGAGGGAAGCTCCAACTCCCCAATTCTTTGGCTACAAACAGAAGGAGGCTACAACCCTCTATTCTCTCTGGCTACAACCGGAAGGTGGATACAACCACATGTCCTTTCCCCATCCAACTACCCTGACATATACGTAGAATGATGGAATCATTGTCACACTATCACTGTGAGATATACTGCTGTAAACCTGTACCAATCAACCTGCACCAAAAAACCTGTACCAATAACCTGAACCATGCATCAACCATGCATCAAACTGTACCTCAACCTGTACCATAAACAAGTGCATCAACCATGCACCAACCTGTACAAAAAAATTTGTAATCAACCTGTACCATAAATAAATGCATCAACCATGCACCAACCTGTACCTCAACTTGTACCATGAAAAAGTGCATCAATCATGCACCAAACCTGTACAAATAACTCGTCACAACAACCTGTCCAAACAACCTATCACAACAACCTATCACAACAACCAATCTCATCAATATTATCAATCAAATCATATATACTCACCAAGACAACTCTCAAAGACGTGCATCAACCAAGCATAACACAACAACTCATAATCATCACCAAGATCAATATGTGCTTCTAATAATATACCAACAAGTATGCTACATCATCCATAAACCATGTGTCAACAATACTATTAAAAAGTGCCTCCAACCATGTACCAAGTATGTACCAATCATGTATCAAATACACATAAACTATGACTCATCAATATGTACCAACATCATCAACTATACACCTCATGTATGTGCCAACTCAACAACTACTTGTCTCAACCATGTACCCAACATGTACCTCAATCAAAATTCCTCATCAATTTCATCATCCAAATCTGATTTTTAACTTTGTAATATACCTAGTGTATATGATCACATACCTGCAAACCTTCCTTAACTTTAACAATAAGAGACTAGCGTTTTCATCAAACTTTACTTTAGTCTCACATGACTAGTTTTGGATTAGTCAACAACACTAACTTGAAATAATCATAACTATGTACCTGTATTGAATACAGATCTAAAAATAATACACAATGTTATTCAGTGTGTTTTATGCAATACCTCCAGGTGTCACTACTTGAAACCTCTCAGAAAAGGAGTTATAGCAAAAATGACATACCTTGTTGAATTCTGGCTTATTCTAGAGAGCGAACTTGTAGAGCGTGCTCCGCACAGAATATTTGTTTTATGGATATGAAAATTGTACAAATAATACTACAAAATTTACTCTAACCCACACATTTTGTCTTACTGAATTTGGATCTGTTATGAATAATTTATGACATTTTTATCCGAAACACCTGTTTTAGACTAGTTTCAGGACTAGCCACAAAACCTATTTTCCATGGAGTGTAAGCATTTTATCCCATAAGTTGAGATTTGTACCACAAATACCTGGATATGTTTCCTCAATGGCCTCCCAATTTTACGGTCTGAATTATTCTAGAAAAAATGTTATTGCGAAAATTGTGAGATGACCTGTAAATAACATACCTTAGAAAGAATCATCAAAAGAATTGATCCTCCCTTGAATTTCGACCTTCTTTACTTCACCTTCCCTTTGAAATTAGGCTTATATATCCTTTGGTTACCTAAGTCACCTGTAGATATTCAATATGCTCAAGCGTAATTAAAATGAGAGAGCCTTGCCTCTTATTTATACTTTCATGTAGCTTCCTCAAGGGGTTACCTTTTAACCATCTTAACCCACTTTCCTTATTTTAGGGTTAACCCACTTCTATATTATCCATTAAATTTATTATT
>SNQJ01S0152867.1:1185-19658 GCA_010110895.2 Picea sitchensis | reverse complement strand
CTATATATGGTATATCCTCTATATATAGCCTGCACCAAACCATCCTCCATAATCTCCACTATGTTTAGCAGCTCATCCGCCATTCTAGCATATTCCGCCAATTTTAACACATGTTCTACCAAATTTAGCTAGGTACCCACAAAAAGGGGTTATAACCATATGTTTAAATGAGGAGACCCATGGGATTTGACCCCGAGACTTCCACCAACCAATGCCTAAACTTATCCACTCTAACCATCATGCCAACGAACTCATTTATTACACAACTGCCTAGAAATGGTATAAGAAGGGGGTCTGGGGCACACCCGTATGGACTCGTATGGACTTGTACGGCCTGGTATGGATTTTGGAATGCTTTTTGAGATTTCTCCATCATTTATTGCAGAGGAAGTGGCACGATAACCGAGGCAGTGGTGTCTCTTGGGCCTGAAAGTGTTCGACTCAGATGGAGATGATTTGACAGTCATTTTTAGGTAATTCGATGACGTGAATCCAATCGTGAGGTTTGTTTTTGTAGTAGAGCTTCATATCATCAAGCTAAGTTATGGAGAATCCAATGTAAGCATGATTTTCATTATGTTGTTTTGTCATTAAATGTTGCAGCATAGCATGCGTGTTACAGTTCTGAAGGAGCACAGAGAGGATGCAACAAGGCAACAAGATCAGCTTATTCCTTCTATCTATTCTTTTGTTCTCTTTTTTCACATCAAACCAATCAGTTACACATGACAGAGAAATTGTGGCACTTGCATGATAAGTGGCCAATGAAGCAGTTCTAAATCTTGTGGTTTCAGGATCTTGTATGGGCTGCATATTTATGCTTGGATATGAACAACAGATCTAAGGCATTTGATGGCTCCATGTTGATTGGGATCATCTTTTATTCTTCCTCTTTTTATGTATTGGTTATGTGGGAATGATTTCCATGTCAGCATCATGGATGCCTCATGATTATGAGAAATTGTGAATCTTGTATACATTCTTGATCACATTATGATCTCTTGTTGTCATCACCGAAAAGGGACTTTGGCCTTAGAACTTATAAAGGAGAGACATCATTACAAAGAGGAGAATAAAGTGGTCAGGATTTGGAGCATGACCCGGAGAGGTATCCCACATCGGGCGAGCTTCGTTATCAAGGGAAGTGTCATATCCATTATGTGTATTATGTTCTTATGTTGTTTTTCCATGAATTTCCACACATAGGATGTTAAATCCAAGCATGACATATTGCACATAAGGAAAACTAAAGAGGTTTCATTCACTTCAAATTCAAGCGCATAAGACTTCAACTTTACCTTTAATTGCACATCGCTCAAGTAAAACAATCTATAACCGACCCTTTTGAAGGAGTGACAGAAACAACCAATTATTGGAAACTTATCACCCCTGGGTTCAAAGCTATTACAATCCCCAGTTTAATTAATGCATAATGTAGATATAATGTGTGGCTATGGCCAAACAATGTATATGCAAATTGTATTTCTATGTTTTAGTAATAAAATATGATTCCAACTTCTCAGGGTACATGGAAAAGTATGGGGGATGAATTAATGCAAAAGAGAGGGGAGGGTATAGGAAAATGTCTAAGAGCAGTCCAAGGGGGAATTACCCATGTCTATTAATTCAACCCATATTCCTAAATTTTATTATCATTTTGTATTAAAATCTATTTTTTTATTGAGTGTCCCCAAAGCCAATCATTGAATGCATGTAAGAAGGTGGGTGTGATAAGCCACATCCCATAGTTATTGGGAGCATTGGGGATGAGTACAATCATCTTGGGGAAGTGTGTGAGTCAAGCAAGCCAAAGGAGAGAAATTTTTATGGGTAGGGACAACATTTATAGAAAGAAATTTTTTTGCATGAACAAGTAGAGAGAAAAAAAGAGAGCTTGGTGATGGAGAAACCATGGAGGGCAAATTCTAGATCACGTTAGAGCATTTTTGGAGCGTATTGGAGCTGAAGATTGAAGATACAAGTTGTGAGGCCTAAAGATTGAACTCCTATGTGAGTTGCACTGTAACAACAAGTGTTTGTTGTTGGTAGTTTTCCTAGCAACGAGTTCCCAGTAAAGATATTCTTTGTTACCTATGCTAGAGATACCCTAATAAACGAATGGGATTCCCAAGGGACTAATATTAGTGAAAGGATACATTCCTTGGCTTGGGCAGGTTGAGAGGATGAGAGATGGTGTGAAATTGGGATAGATGTAGGAGAATATCAGTGGGTTGTGGGATTTATGAGTTGTGAGTGGAGAGTGAGAGACCACCATCTTTTGTGAATTGTTAGCCCCAACTTGGGGGTGACTTTTTGTTGATATTTGAAACAACAATTCTATGGTTGGGTGGAACATCTGTCCTAAGCAGTTGGTTGCACAACTGTTTAAAAAAGATAAGTGGTTTCTCATGTTTATTTTGTATTTATAAGTTAAATTGTTGTGCATGAAGTCTATGTATTTGAGAATTATTTATATGTTGTTGTAATGAGTTGTTAGTTGCATTTCATGTTCATTTGAACATGTTGTATATGCATTGAATTAATGGTATCAGAAAATATCTAAATCTAGTTGTAATTTGTAGTTGGAAGCTACATGAAATCAATTAGTTAGGGGAAATTTTAATTTTATAAGTATTCCACACGTAATGGACCGTAGTTGGGCTAGGGGATGTTACAAGCCACTACTAGAAATATGTTTAGTTAGGGAGCCATTATCACTAGGAAACTTGGTAGCAAAATTGATAAAGCTCAAAACCCTAATCTAGGTGAGTTTCCTTTATTATACATGGCTTATTATTTGTTTAACATCACATGTGCCCAAAATGTTTTTGCTGAGATGAATCTAAGTTGGAACATTTTAGAGGCCCATATTCATGTTTATTTCAACATGTTGTGGGAAAACAAATACAAGAAATATTATGCCATGATATGTGACTTGTTTTTGGCACGTCTATATACCATTATTTTCCACCAAGAATGCTTAAGGTTATCTAAGAAAGAAAATAAAATTCTATCACATATTAGTACTAGTACATTAAGGAAAAACACACATGTCTTAGGATTTTCATATCAAGTCCCCCCCTCATATTTTTCCCACATCTATCCCTAATAAGGTTGTTCTCAGGGAAATTTTCTATTAGGCTATTCTTCAATTTTTTTACGCTTATTTGATCAAGGATAAGAAGAGGGATTTCATTACTTATGGATTCCATATTGGGTACTACTTTGTTAAAGACACCCACAAGCCAAGCAAGAGGGTTTGAGTGATTTGGAATATAGATTTGACCCTGGAATATTTAGAATAAATTAACCCAAAGGTTTGGTGACCAAACATGATAATATGGTCTCTTAAAATTGGCCATATGCTCATTAAAAATGTCAATAAGAAGCATTTACATAGGACACACAAAATTGGGCCCAATTTTTGGATATGAGATCCACCCTTGGTCTCACAATTTTCAAAATCGCATCTCTAGATGAAAAATGGAGGTTTTAATCCAAGGAGTAAAGGGAGACACTGGAGGCTAGAAGGGATAAATAGATCCAATTGAAGAAAGAAACAATGCACTAGGCCATACAAGAAAACTAGAACAAGTAACTCCATGAACAAGAGATTTAGTGCAAGACCAAAGAGCAGTTGCAGAGAAAGGATGAAGAAGAGACCATTCAATAAGAGCTCAACCAAAAAAGAAGAGAATCAGAGGTGGAGTAGAGATGTAACATCCCCAATTTTAATCCATGTAAACCATAATTTAGTTGTGATAATGTGATTTAAGCTGATGAGCCAATATGTTTGGGGAAAAGAGCTCATATTGATTGATATGGCCAAGGGATGAACTATGTATTGTGTACAATTGAAATAATTAACAAAAATAATAATCATTGGTTGTGATATGAGAGAGATGATAACGACGAGGGGCTATGATTCCACAAGAGAGGGGGATAAAGGGGGATCTAGGGGGAAACCCATGTATTTTTCCTAAGTTAATGTGTCATTACCATAATCCTCCATTTGACTTATTAGATGCTCAAACATTGAATTCATGTTAGAAGTTGGGTGAGGGAGTCGACTCACCTAGTTATGAAAACATGGTCTAAGTACAAGCAAGCATGGGTGTTGGGTTCACCTTTGGTCCATGCTTTTGCACATTATGTCCTTCTTAACACTGGGGAGTTTTAGACCCAGGGTTTGTCCAGAGTTGTCCAACAAAAACCCCAAAGCATCGACATATCAATCCTCAGCCAAGGCTGAGGAAGGTCTCACCCGAGATGTATAGAGAATCACATAGACCATAAGGCCTCATGACAGGGATGAAGGATTAAACATATGAAACATTACTACAATTGGCATCCATGTAACTCGGGTCTGCCAATGTATGTAGGACTAAGAATTGAAACAATAGACACACACATTCAACTCATTCATAAAAAACATAAAGTAGATCAAAACTACCACCATCACAATGGAGATAAATAGTGCACTGAACAATTGCTTATGAAAACCACATAACTCCGTATCATTACTAAGTAAGATAGTGGAACTACAACATAATGAGCCATGCGCCTTGCATTAGGACTCAGACATACCAAAGAAACAAGAATATATTCAAAACATGATAGGATTACACGATTCTCATAGTGAGCTCGATACTGGTATCTAAGCTAACTCCAGGAATCTCATACTAGTCAGATAGCCAATCAATTGACTAATCAACCAACTCACTATCTAGCTAACACTCGATCTGAGCTTAGAGCTACTTTTTATATATTTCATTGTTGGGGAGCACTATCTCTTTCTGCTCTACTCCACTCGCTTGTCCGATCCAATTTCATCGCATGCTTTTGGTGCCTGTCAGTGCTCCACATATACTCTTTGCATCAGGGATAATATTAACTACCTGTCCAACTCATCTTCTGGCCGCCCCATGTATTCATATGTTGTTGTCAATAATCATTTGGGGATATTTCTCAATTATTCCTTTCTTTATTCCTGCGAGCATCTTCTTATAATCCGACACAACTGAAAAAATGTTGATTAATTGGGTTGGTTGTCATTGATTTCAACCCTTGAAGAAAGTCTGGTAGTGAATTCCGGGTAGCACAAAGGTTTGGGTAATGGACCCAAGTTTGTTTTATGTATAATGGTATGAGTTTTGATATATTTTAAGGTAATACTATTCTATATGGATAGCACATGTCATCCCATTTCCAGTGGTATGTGGAACGTCACATAACTCCTTACGGTTTGAGATTTATGGCCTTACGAAGTTGAAGGACCCTCATATGATTGGCTTGAAACCCCAAAAGGTCAAAGAAGTCAAAGTGCTTCCAAAGAAGAAATTATTTAAATAATAAAGTGAAGTGACAAAGTCAAATAGGATTATTTAAATAATAAGGTGAAGTGACAAAGTCAATGAGAATTATTTAAATAATAAAGTAAATGGAGAACTTTCTAATTATGAAAAGTGGTTATAAGAAGGTTAACCCTAAAATGAAGAAAATGGTTTAAGTGGTCAAGTGGCTATTGGATACATGAACAAGTGTCAAATTGGGCAAAGTTGGACATAAATGACTATGTGGACAAAGTGGCCTAGAAGGTGCTTCTAAGGAAGCTACTTGGAGAGTATAAATAAGAGGAAAGGCTCTCTCATTTTAATCATAGTTGAGCATATTGAATATATATAGGTGACTTAGGTAACCAAAGGATATCTAAGTCGAATCTCATAGGGAAGGTGAAGTAAAGAAGGCCAAAATTCAAGGGAGGATAAATTCTTTTGATGATGCTTTCTAAGGTATGTTATTTACACGTCATCTCACCATTTTTGCAATAACATTTTTCTAGAATGATTCAGACCGTGAAATTTGGAGGCCAGTGAGTAAACATATCCAAGTAAATGTGATACAAATTTCAACTTGTGGGTCGTTTTATTTTTGGAGTTACACTCCATGGAAAATAGGGTTTGTGGCTAGTCCTGAAACTAGTCTAAAATAGGTGTTTTAGGTACACACGTCATAAATTCTTCATAACAGATCCAAATTCAGTAAGACCAATTTTTTTAGTTAGAGTACATTCTGTAGTATTATGTGTAAAATTTTCAGATCCATACAACAAATATTTAGTGCGGGGAACGCTCTACAATTTCATTCTCTAGAATAAGCCAGAATTCAACAAGGTATGACATTTTTTCTATAACTCCTTTTCTGAAAGGTTCCAAGTAGTGACACATAGAGGAATTGAATAAAACACATTGAAGAACATTGTGTACTATTTTCATATCTTTATTCATTACAGGTACATAGTTATGATTAATTCAAGTTAGGCTTGTTGACTAATCCAAAACTAGTCATGTGAAACTAAAGTAAAGTTTGATGAAAATGCTAGTCTCTTATTGTTAAAGTTAAGAAATATTTACAGGTTGAGGTATAGATTGGTTCATGGTTGATGCACTTGTTTATGGTACAATTTGATTATAGGCTGTTTGGTATAGGTTAGTGCATGGTTTATGTGCTTGTTTATGGTACAGGTTGATTACAGGTTGAGGTACAAGTTGATGCATGTTTGATACATGGTTCAGGTTATTTGTATAGGTTGTTTGGTGTAGGTTTATTTGTACAGGTTTACAATATTATATCTCATAGTGATAGTGTGAAAGTGGTTCCATCATTCTACTTATACGTTAGGGTGGTTTGACGGGGTAAGGACAGGTGGTTGTAGCCACCTTCCGATTGTAGCCGGAGAACATAGAGGGTTGTAGCCTCCTTCTGGTTGTAGCTAGAGAATTGGGGAGTTGGATCTTCCCTCAGGTTGTAGCCTGAGAAGCTAGGGGGTTGGAGCCTCTTTCCAGTTGCAGCTGGAAAACAAAGGAAGTTGGTGTTTCCAATGAATGTAATTCTTCAAGACATATAAGAAAAATCATTTCATGATTTTCTCCCGCTTTTGGTTTCCACATAAAAACAATGGTGTACTGTTTATGTGTATGATTGTTCATTTGTTCATTGTTTATTTACTCTGCAAATATTGGATGATAGTGCTGCATTGATATAACACTTGCATTGTATGGTTAAAAATGATTAGATTTCTCTATTACTGATTCACCCCCCCTCTCAGTAATCCAACAACTGGTGTCAAAGAAGGTTCCTTCAGAAATTAGTTTAATCACTGAAAGTTAGATCATGGAGAGAAACAACATGTATAAAAATGGAATACCATAGTTTGATTGACAGAAGTATGCCTTTTGCAGCATAAGGATGAAGAGATATATACAAGAACAGTATTTGAAATTTGACAATCAATTGTAGATGGATACAGAGCACCAACAATTCTTCCGACAAATGAAAAAGCTATGAAAATCGGTGAGAATAATTCCAAAGACACAAAGGCACTTATGAATGGTCTTGGAGAATTGGTATTCACCAAAGTTGCACATTGTAAATCTGCTAAAGAGATCTGGGACAAACTTTGAAATATTTATGTAGGAGATTCAAAAGTCAAAACAACAAAGCTTCAAACTTACAAAGGTCAGTTCAGACAACTAAAGATGAAGGAAGATGAGAACATTGTAGCTTAATTTTTACGAGTTGATGAAACAGTAAATGCAATCTTGGGATTGGGAGAAGAAATCAAAGAATCTATAATTGTTCAAAAGGTAATGAGATCTCTTCCTATGATATTTGACCCTAAGATATCAACACTAGAATAAAGAGTAGATCTAAACTCAATAAGCATGGGAGAACTACATGGAATCTTCACAGCATATGAAATGATAATTAAACAGGAAAATCGATATATAAAAGAAGCAACCTTCAAAGAATCCAAAATTTCAAAGCAAAAGGGAAAGCAAAAACAAAAATAACATAGCAACAACAGTGACGTCTCAGAAGATGATGAATAAGTGACCACTTTGTCAGAAGATTGAACAAGGGAACCAACGATAGGTATAGAGGTAAGCTTCCTTTGATTTTTTTTTAATTGTGATGGTATTGGTCATTTTTCTAATGAATTTCCTCATAAGAAAAAGAGAAATGATGAAGGTTACTCAAATAGAGAAAAAACATATAAAGGAAAAAGAACCATAAAGAAAGTTTTCAAGAAAATCTTATGCACCAAACAAGACATCTCGTCATCAGATGAAGATGAAGTCAATGACAGTGAGACAGAAAGAGTTATATTCATGGAAGTAGAATAATTTGATAAAGAAGACTCCGAAGAAGAATATGAAGAGGCCGAAGAAGAATATGAAGAGGCAGAAGTTGACTACCAAGAAGAATTGTTGTGTTCCATAGAAGTTATCAGAAGAGAAAACAAGAAAAATAATAAACTACAAGCGGAACTAGACAAGAAAGAAGACACTCGGGAACTAGAGCAAATGATCACAATTTGAAGGTTCAAATTGAAGAAGATAAAAGAATTGAAGAAGCACTCAAAGAAGAACTAGAAGGAAGAGACTGTATCATTGGAAATTTGGAAGCAAAAATTGTCACATTAAGAAAGGATCTTCAAAAAAAAAATATGCAGAACATCTCAAAAGTTTTGAATGACATTATTAATAGTCAAAAACCTCATCATGACAAGTTTGGAATTGGATACAATCAAGAAGAAAAGGGATCAAGCTCCAAAACAAAAGAACAAGAAACATATCGAAAAAGCTATGAAGAAAAAATCAAAGGGGATAGGAAAGTCTACAAAGAAAATTACAGGGACACTCCTCCACCAAGAAGATTTAGATTTCAGAATCAACGACATACAGAAATAGATAGGCCTCAAGAAGAAGAAGGATTCATAAGAGTACCTCCTTTCAGAATATCTTCAACTCCCAAGTATCAAACTATCTTTTTTGTTTTATGTTATGCATGTAATAATTTTGGACATAAATATGTAAATTGCAGAGCTAATAACAGGAACATAAGCAACTTTGAAATTCATACACAAAAGGGTTATCCAAGAAGGCCTAGTGAAACACATAGAAGAAGTTACAACATGTTTGAATCTTTGAGCACTGAAGTGGAATTCTACAAATGTAAAAACTTTGGACACATGGCCAAAGATTTCAAAATGAAAGTCCCTCCTAGAGAACCACAACAAAACAACAACAGTCACAGACAGGAACCTTAGAAAAGGACATGGATAAGAAAGAAGAATCAGTATAGCAATGAAGAATGCACACTAGCTCTACAAGATAAGAAGAAAAAACATGGTTGGTATGTTGACAGTGGCTGTTCAAAATACATGACAAGTGATAGAGATAGGTTTCTTACATTAAGAAAGGAAATAGATGGATCAGTCTCCTTCGGAAATGATGAATCAACTAAAATCATTAAAAAAGGCATAGTCAGAATTGGGAACAATAATACCAAGGCATAAAATGTTCTACTAGTAGAATATATGAAACATAATCTTCAAGTGTGAGTCAAATGTGTGACCAAGGTCATAAAGTTACTTTCGATTCATAAAAGTGTGAGATAAGAAAAGAAGGTTCAGGAAAATTGATTGCAACAATTGCAAGAACTTCAAGCAGCATATATGTATTAAGTGAAATTGGAAATGAAAAGTGTTTCCTAGGAAAGGAAGATGAAAGTTGGCTATGGCATAGAAGAACGGGTCACATACATTTTGATAACCTTTTCAAAGTTAGCAAAAGGGAAGTAGTTAGAGAAATTCCCCAGATCGTGAAACCAACCAACACTTTATGCAAGCATTGTCAACAAGGAAAGAAAACAAAGACTAGGTTTAAATCAAAATAATATTTAATGATAAGACCACTAGAAATTGTGCACACTGATCTAGTTTGACCAACTACAACAAAGGGTTTAAAAGGTGAGAAATAATTTATGTTATTAGTTGATGATTATACAAGAATGACTGCAGTTTTCTTTCTCAGTAATAATTCATAATATTTTGAAAACTTCAAGGTCTACAAGGAAATGGTTGAAAATGAAATGGATTCAAAAATAAAATGCTTTAGATCTAATAATGGAGGAGAGTTCACTTCAAAGGAATTTATGGACTACTATAGCAGGAATGTAATAAAAAGACAATTCTATGTTGCTAGGACACCTCAATAGAATGGAGTTGTTGAAAGAAATAACATGATAGTACAGGAAATGGCTCGAACAATGCTAATAGATTCCAAATTGATAGAAATCCTTTGCAAACATGCAGTGCATACAACAATTCACATTCAAAACAGAGTAATGCTAAAAAAAAACATTTCATAGTTTTTGGAAGCAAATGCTACATCAAAAGAGAAGATGGCAGAATGAGAAAATTTGACTCTCGTGTGCACAAAGGAGTACTTGTTGGTTACTCAAGTACAAGGAAAGAATACAAGTGTTACAACCTGAGATTGAACAAAGTTGTGGAAAGCATCAACGTAACGATTGATGAAATAGGTAGACAAGAATTAAAGGAAGAAGAAAATGAATCAATGGAACAACTTTACTAAGAAGAAGTAGAAGATGAAAAATAAGTAGAAGGGGAAGATGAAGAGGATCCAACAGAAGCAGAAGAGAAATTTCATCAAGTGCCTCCAAAGACACCTAGCAGACAAGTACAAAAGAATCATCCTTCAGATCATATTATCGAAAACAAAGATGTAGGAGTTGAAACTAGAAGAAGAATTTGTTCACCAAAACAAACACACCTAGCACTCTCATCTATGATTGAACCAACTTGTTTTGAAGAGTCCAACAAGGATGAATTTTGGAATAAGGCCATGGATGAAGAATTGGATCAAATAGAGAAAAATGACACTTGGAAATTGGTTCAAAGACCAAAGGATAAGAATGTGATCGACACAAAGTGGGTATACAGGAATAAATTGAATGAAGATGGACAGGTTACAAGGAACAAAGCTAGATTTATATGTAAAGGATATGCATAGGTTGAAGGAATCGACTTTGAAGAGACATTTTCCCCAGTTGCCAGAATGGAAGAAATCTAATTGCTTTTAGCTTATGCATGCTGCAAAAATATTAAAGTGTATCAGATTGACATAAAATCAACTTTTATGAATGGGGAACTTGAAGAAGAAGTCTACATTGAACAACCAGAAGGATTTCAGTTGTCAAAAAACGCAGATTATGTGTGTAAATTAAAGAAGGCCTTATATGGTCTAAAACAGGCTCCTAGAGCATGGTACTCTAGACTGGATAAATATCTATAGCAGGCAGGGTTCAAAAAAGGAACTGCAGACAACAACCTCTACATCAAGGTAACTCAAGATAGTATTTTATTAATTGAAGTTTATGTTGATGATATTATTTTTGGAAGTATTCATGATAAGTTAAGCCATAAATTTGCACAGGACATGCATCATGAATTTGAAATGTCATTAATTCAAGAACTATAATTCTTTATGGGTCTTCAGATATGCCAGAGAAACCAAGGAATTCTTATTTCTCAAACCAAGTATATGAGAGAAATGAAAAAGAGGTTCGGAATGGAAGATTGCAAACCAGTTATCACTCCCATGCAAACTAGTTGCAAGTTGAACAAAGATGATAATTTGAAGTCTACAAATTAGAGGAAATATAGGTCAATGATTGGTAGCCTACTATATGTGACATCACCCAGACCAGATGTAATGTAGGTAGTTGGACATGCGGCACGATTTCAAGCAGCTCCAAAGGAATCACATGTATTAGCAGTGAACAAGTGTTGGCACAGGGGTAGACCTAGGGTTCAATGCTACAACAGTGCACCAAAAAAACCCTAACTACCGGCCCTTTCAGCAACACCTGCAAAGCAGATGAAGTCTCACCCGAGGCAGAGGCATGGGTGGCTGCAGGACTTAGGTGTTTGCAACCTTAGCTGGTACACAAATCTGTGATTGTAATACTTAATAGAGCACTTAGCACCGAAAGTTCATCAATATTTAACCACTATTCTACTGCACAGATAAAACAGAGCATCGCATTATTCACTCAGATCTGATGTATCTAAGCACTTGTCATAAAGAGGTAGATTAAATTTTGCAGATTAAATCACTAAGCACATTCACATAGGTCATATCTACATCCATATACATCATTAGCACAAAGCATAAGAAAATATATATATCTATATCAAAGCACTTTAGCAAGTAAAGACATAAGCATATCAAGACATCACACAAAGCAGGACAACACAAAATTTATATGGTTCACCCCCACCCTGCGGCTACATCCACCAACTCTTCTTCTTTATTGTCTTCAGTCAATCAGTTACATGCACAGAGCCACAAAATCCTACTTTGCATAGGACATGAGATCTCCGTGCACCTTGCCAGATCTGCCTTCCCCGATCTAGGTTCAGTACTAAGCCTTCTACAAACACTTGCACTCAGCTCTGCAAGCTTCACATAGTATGCACATAGCTCTTACAATCCTTCGATCACTTAGATCTAGCACTTAGCCATCTATCTAACATCACATAGATGTATTCTCTATATCTATCCTTACATTGCCTAGAAATTTATATATACATTACAAAATAGGCCTAAACATGGGTAAACCCATGGGGCGACATCCCATACCCATTACATAATCCCAAATCCCAAAAAGGACCCAAAAAAGGGTTGATATCCCATGATCTCTTCTTCATCTTGTGCTCCTCCTTCGACAGGTTGTCGAAGTCCCAAAGTAGGTCAAAATGGACCAAAGATCTCTCAAAACTTGTTCAAGGGCCAACATGCCCCCAACACTCACCTGTGATTCGTCTCGAGTCACTCTGATATGGGTAATTCTACTTCGAAATCTTCGATCTTGGCTCGAGTTGTTTCGACTTGTTTTTGTACCATGGCCTTTTGTGCAGCGAAATCTTGGATGACTACCTCATTCACAGGCCCCTCTAGGCATTGTTCAACTACAATAACAACCTGGTCCAATTATGCTCCTTGGCCTTCTACCTTTGTGAAAAATTGGTAGGCCTTATCTTGTACAAGTTGGAGTCTCTTAGTTACTTCCATAACTCTTCTCTGGATAGTGTGGATCTGCTATTGGGTGGTGTATTTCTCTTGGGATCACTTCATTCTTTCCACAGCTAATAGAGGCTTCAGCTGTGCCTGTATCATTTTGGCTTGATACTTCACCTCTTGGAGCTTCAACTCCAGTGCCTTTAGTTCTGGATTCTCTGTGAGTTTCTCATAGGTCTGGGCACTACGATTAGTAAGTTTCTCACATTCCATAGTAAAGGATTTTATTCTCTCAACTATGCTTCGAGCAGTTGCTTCTCTTTGGTCCCTTACATCTTATGGGGTCTTGGGCACTGGGCGGAGTTCTAAGTCTCCTATGCATTGCTGTAACTACTGGATAGATTCTATGAGATGTTCCACTTGATGCATGACTCGATCTTCTACCTTTATTTTGATGACTGTCAAAGAGCGAAGTTCTCTGCTGACCACTTCTTTTACTTCAATTTGCTTTGCAAGCAACTGTTATTTTCCTTGCTGCATCTGTGATTTTTCTTCATCGAACTTCACTTGGAGATCAATCTTTTCCTATTTTTCATCTTGGCGTTGTTCGAAAATTACTCCTTGTACTTGTGTCAAAGCCTGGGTGTCTTGGTCATTTTCTTCCTGTTCTCATTGGAGGCAAGCTTTGACTATATCAGCTAGTCGGTGGAGTTGGTCTGGCACATATTCCAACTCTGGTTCTCCCGATGTAGTGGAGACCACACAACTGGACTGAAGGGCCTATTGGACCCCTCATAGTTCGACTTCGATCCTACCATACATTTCTTCCTTCTTGGCTGCTTGTTTCTCTGCTATTTCCAGTGAGGCGTTGGTCAGGGCTGCGATACTGAAATCAAAATCATTGGAGGTGAGGACGGTTTGCATCTTGGTCATGGTGGCTTTTGAATTATTTCGAGAGTAAGGTTTTAGGGGGCGAAACCTTCCTCTTCTTCAAGGGGTCCTCCTCGTATATGGGCAGTGTTACTTCATTGGGCCTTTGTTTAGCTTCGAATTCATCACCACGCCCTCAGTCAGGTGACATGGAAGCAGTATTCATTGAGGTGTTGCTTAAGTTTTGGACCTCCTCAATATTCTTCTGTTTGTTGGTTCTAGGTGTATTCTATTCTTTATGGGTGTCCTCCGAGCTGACATTATCAGATATATCTGTGGGGTTGGCGGGGATAAGGAGGTCATTGGACTATTCCTTAGTGATTTCCTCCAGGTCTTCTTCTGTAAGCTTATAATATGTCTGGAGTTGCTCTTTATGTTCATCTGCCCGCGTTGTGATGTAAGTGAAGTGTCGATCTATGTTGAAATTCATCAGTGGTCAGAACCTTTGTAATGTGTTTGGATTCATGTGAGGCTCGGATTCGATGGATCATTTCAGCTGAAGGTAGTATGTATGAAACACAACATTCTACTGCCATTGTTTGTTCATATGTATTGAATACCACAGGGTAGAAAACTTTGCGGCAAGCGGTTTGAATGACTCTATGTCTAGGAAGGTTGCTACTTCCAACATCTCCCAGGAAACAAATGCAATGAGGACCAAGAGCCAACTGAAATGGAATTCATAACCTTGGTCCTGGGCTTCTCAACAATCAAGTTCCAAGTGGTTAACTAGGTATTTTTCCTAGTTCATTTGTAGGCCTTCCGCGCACTTCCCTGCGAGGTCAACAACAAAACTGGTGATCTGTGTTGGTCAATTATTTATTATTAACTTCCCAACTATTAGTTGACATGCAAGGCAAACTGTGCCACTCTGAATGGAAGCTACATTTTAGCCTCTTGTTCCCTTTTCAACATCGCCATAGGTGTCATTTATATTCTGTACAAGTGCGCGATCTGAGGCTTTTCCTGGATAAACGTCTTGTGAGTCAGGTCCTTGCATACTCAGGCCTATGATCCCATGGATCAGTGTCAGTTCAATTGTAATGTGGCATTCGATCCATAAGTACTCACCATGGTAACACGACAGTACCATCTTGATAAAGACATTGACTTCCTGGTGTCTTTCGAAGTGTGGGATTTTCATGACGTTCAGCAGGGTGGACTGCACGAGGTTCATTGTCCACAACTGGGGGATGATATTCAAATTCTTCCCTTTAGTTATGGTCATGTACTTGTATGGGGTGAGAATTCCATAGATCTTGCGATCTCCAAGGTTGAAGTCACTGAACTTTAGTGCTGCGATCTTGTCCTGGTCTGTTCGAACTACGCGTACCCCCTTCAGGAGGTACATAGTAATTATGGTGTACTTGAAATCACATGGTACACTATCATGGTTCATTGTGCCAGCCAGAGGCTGGATGTAATAGGGAAATATGGTTGGAATATGTTTTTCATTCACGAAATCATCTTTATGATTGGTTCTCTTTTCTGTTGACGGTCGGGATAGTCCCGCTCTGAGAGCAGTCAACGAAGAAGCTTGCATTGTTCTTGTAGATGAAGCTTGTATTCCTGTAGACATCGACATGAATCTTTCAGTCATGAGTTCGATCAGAAATTCTTCAACAACTTTCTCTGCAGCGTTGAACTCGGCCAACATACGTGCTCGGGATTGAAAATCTCAATTTCAGGGAGTAACTTAGACACGGTAATATGATAGAGGGAAATAGCGCAATGAGCACTGTGTAAAATCAACAAGTCTGTGGGCTCATATTCATGGTTAGCAAAAGTGTTCTTAGGGCATGGTGTGACAGGATAAATAGATAACTTGGCAACAAATCTCTTGCAATGGGTGACAACGAGAAAAAAACCTTCATTAACTCTGTTATGTCTGTTACGACACAGTCCAACAGTCTGGCGGTGAACCATAAATGCCTTTCGACTCATTCGGAGGGTCGAACAAATGGTTATATTAGTCCCAACAACTATATTTCTTCGTCATGACGAAGTGCCATGTGATGTTGTTCTATTATCCCGACGAAGTTCCTTCTAGAACCATCTGTAACTTGTCGATCTTAGCTCTCTTCTTACTTAGCTTTCTAGCCTTCTTTCCAGTGAGCTTCATCTCGGTATTCCTTTTTTCATTTTAATTCTTATCTTATTGTGGCGTAATTACTTCATGTTGTTGATATTCTTTCCTAAGATTCAAGGGTGATGCTTCTTCTTTATCTAGAATAGGTACTTCAATCTTCTGTGGGTGTTCTAGTGTTCTTGTAACTTCAACATTTGACTCTCTGGTGTTAAATAACTTCGATCTGTTCTTCTATTATTCAATAAAGTGTGTGATCCTTCTAGCCATAAATTTTTTTAACTCTTGCTTGTTCTGCTCTGAAATTTCTTCTTCTTCTTTCCTTCTGGCCTGATATTTTTCAATCCAAGGTTTTCCTAGTAACATGGTAAATGGGGTGTTGTTCTCAATAAATGTAATAATCTCAAAATCTTCCTCTGTCGAAGTTCCATTGGCATTCATAGATATCTTGGTGAGATTTCCACATAGGTTTATCAATTTTCCTCTAAATATCCCTATTCCTCTCAATGAAGGAGTCATAGCAGGATTTCCTAAAAGTTCCCAAGTTCTTTTTGTCATGATATTTACCTGTGTTTCCTCATCTAGAACACAGTCAATGTCGAAGTCTCCTATTCTTTCTTCAAGGCATTCTTTTTCTTTGAAGATCTCTGATAATATGACATGTCGGTGGTCATTTAGGGTTTCTTTTATCTATAACAATGATTTCTCTGATTCTTTCTGGGGTTCTACCATTTATGGATCTGCCTTAGGGTTTTCTTGTCCCATGTTCATTCCTTCAAGCTAAGCAATCATTCTAGGGCAATCCAATACTTCATGGTCCATAGCTTTGCAACATAGACAACTAGATCTTCTCCCAGGGAATTCCTTAGCAAGATGTCCTGGTTTTTTGCAACTGTAATAGAGGGTTAATCCTATATTTATTTTAAATGATCCCCAAATCTTTCTATACTGAGCGCTATGATCATAGTAGCTAACCTGCAAACAGTTCTTTCTAGGATCCCACATCCACTTGTTAGTCCAAACATTCTTTCTATGCATAGGTATAATATATCTTTCACTATTCTTATCAGATTTATGCATATCGAACCTTCTTTCATCTATTAGGGCCTTAGTTTTCAAGCTAGGACATAATCTATCAACCCTACCTAGATCCATACTTTTGAAACAAAAAATTATACTTATCTTACTTCTACAAAGCACAAAGCCTTAAGATCTAGAACTTTTCACTATTCTTACCTTTATCAGAGCACAAATCTTGTAGATCTTACCTTTTTAAGAAAAAATTCTCACTTTTACCTTTCTCAAAGCACAAAGCGTCCAGATCTTCCCTTTTTTCTTCAGATTTGACCTCTTTTCTTCATATCTGACCTCTTTTCTTTAGCACATAGCTTTATAAATCAAGTATAATACTGCACACTAGAGCGACAAATCTATGCACAAAGCTTCCATAGTTTTAGGTCGGATCTCTGCACAAGGCTTCTTCTTTCTTAGTTCCCAACAATCACAGTTTCAAGTCTCAACAACAGAACCATTTGTTGGCACAGGAGCAGACCTAGGGTTCAATAATGCAACAATGCACCAACAAAACCCTAACTACTAGCCCTTTTGGCAACACCTGCGAAGTAGATGAAGTCTCACCCGAGGTAGAGGCAGGGGTGGTTGTAGGACTCAAGTGTCTACAACCTTAGCTGGGACACAAATATGTGATTGTAATACTTAATAGAGCACTTAACACCGACAATTCATCAATATTTAACCACTATTCTACTGTGCGGATAAAACAAAGCATCGCATCATTCACTCAGATCTGATGTATCTAAGAACTTATCATAAAGTGGTATATTAAATGTAGTCGATTCAAGCACTAAGCACATTCACATAGGTCATATCTACATCCATATACATCATTATCACAAAGCATAAACAGATCTATCTATCTATATCAAAGCACTTTAGCAAGTAAAGACATAAACATATCAAGACATCGCACAAAGAAGGACAACACAACATTTACATGGTTCACCCCCACCCTGGGGATACGTCCACCAAATCTTCTTCTTTATTGTCTTCAGTCAATCAGTTACATGCATAGAGCCACAAAATCCTCCTTCGAATAGGACATGAGATTTGCGCGCACCTCGCCAGATCCGCCTTCCCCAAACTAGGTTCAACACTAAGCCTTCTACAGTCACTTGCACTCATCTCTGCAAGCTTCACATAGTATGCACATAGCTCTTACAATCCTTCGATCACATAGATCTAGAAGTTATCCATTTGTCTAACATCACATAGATTTTTTCTCTATATCTATCCTTACATTGCTTAGACATCTATATATACATTACAAAATAGGCCTAAACATGGGTAAACCCATGGGCCGACATCCCATACCTATTACATAATACCAAATCCAAAAAGGACCCAAAAAGGGGCTGAGATCCCACGATCTCTGCTTCATCTTGCGCTCCTCCTTCGATAGACTGTCGAAGTCCCAAAGTAGGTTAGACTTGACCAAAGATCTCTCAAAACTTGGTCAAGGGACAACAATAATATTTTCAGATATCTCA
>SNQJ01S0152866.1:9009-22088 GCA_010110895.2 Picea sitchensis | reverse complement strand
CTATCATGGAAGAAGAAATGGAGAAGACACTGATGTTTTCCCAAGGAGCAGAAGATGAGCATTCAACAAAATGGCTCAAAATTTTCAGCCAGGAAGCTGAAAAGGAGATCACTGCAGTACTGGAAGCTGCAGAAGAAGAAGAAGAAGATGAAGCGGACAACATAGACTTTATTGGTCTGTGTGAAGAATTGGATGCCCTAGAGAGAAGGGTGATGGTGAAAAATTTGCACATCCAACAGGCTAAGTTGGAAGAAGATAGAGGAGCATACCAGCCTGGGGATCAGCTGGAAGAAGACTTGGTAGAAGAAGATCTGTCAGAAGGTAAAGGGATTGCAGAATTGGAGACTGCAGTGGAGTGGCCACTCAGTGCCACAAAGGGAGATAAAGATAGCAGGGGAGATCGAGAAAATCTTCCCATTGAGAAGACAGAAGTGCGAAAGAGAAGACTGCATACAAAGAGACAACCACTAGAGTAGTTGGACGAGATAATTGAGGAAATTAGAAGGTTGATGATCAGATAAACAGAAGTGATCAACAAAGGAAAGTTGAACAGAGGAGAACCTACCATAGCAGCGGGGCAGCAGAAGCAACAACAACAACAAAGCAATGGAGTGGATGAACAGCTCCAAAGAACTGTTTGGGATCTAGGTGGATTTCGACAGCCATGCTAGGAAGCTCATGAGCATGAGCTCATGAATTTCTCACAACAGAGGAGTATGATGCAGGAGCATCGCTCCAAGCGAGGTATGTTCCATCCATCCATCACATCAAGCGTGCATTCAATAGAAGGAGAGAGCTGCAACCCTCTCATTTTTCAAAATTTGAAAAATGTATTAAATGTTGTAAGGCTGGTAGAGACAAAAGCCATGCATGTGCGCAGGATTTAGATAAAGGTTTCCTTAAATGGTTGTAAGGCTGAGATCTAGATCTGATTCTGACTAGACAACCATTCAATGTAATTGAATGTAAATTAATGAGAGTTGGTGAGATGGAGGGAAGAGATCGAGGAGCCCCCTTTTGTAAAAATATCCTTTGTATCTGTAGGAGTTAGTCGGTAGAGAGGGAAGAGTAGAATAGAAAAGAGGTTGGAGAAGAGAAGAAGTCGTGACTCTATTGCAGTGAGAGCTTGAGCACATTTGTAAAGAGGCATTTTTATTAATGCAAACAGAGAATAGTTTTTCCTGCATGTTATTATGTGTTTGTTGATGAATGTATTTATGTGTTCATGATATGTTATATATGTGTGTTAGTTTGCACTTGCAGGTTATAGACATAAATTGTTGTCTATTGAGTTCTTTGATTCCAGGTTTGGATTCTTTGTGGTTTCATGCAAGAGTGCATGATAGAGTATTGCGGTCTCTGAAAACTAGTGCAGGAGTGCACTTCTGAATTCTACGGAATTTAGACAAAGACATGCCAGGAGGGTGCACCCGAGGAAGTCATTGACTCAAGGAGGAAGCCTCAAGGTTTTTGAACACCTTGAAGGAGAAATGTGTAGAGGAGGGCACAAGGAAGACCGAATTTCTGAGAATTCTGTGAGACACTACCAAGAGGGCATTGAGTGGATGCACGGGGTACATAGAAGGAACTCTATTTCGAGTTTAGTGAGAAGACAGAGTCACTAAAGATTATGTAGAAGCTCTGCCAGGAGGGAATCGAGCGATTGCAAGGAGTGCACTGAGACTAACTCTCTTTCGAGTTCTAAGAGAAGAGAAGTGTCTAAGAGAAGACACTCACAGGGTTGTTGAATACCCTGTAGGCTTTGTAAGGTGTGCATCAAGAAGAAGGATGCCAAGAGGGCGTGAGGCATTTATTTCCAAGAAACGGCCTCAGATCTGAGTTATTCAAAATCTCAGTAGCACAAGGAGTGTGTGAGAGTGGACTTGTTCTAGGTCCATAGGCTCAGAAGAGAAAGCGCAAGAAGAACGCGCACAGAGAAAACCTTTCGAGCTTTTTGAGTTGACAAAGCTTAGGAGGGGAAGCGTTTCTATAATGTAGATGAGACCTAAAGCAACTGGGCTAGCAATAAGAAGAGTCGAAGGTCGAGACCTTCTAGACTTAGAAAATATTCTAAGTCAAAAAGCCAAGAAATCTCAGGAGGAGGAGCACAACTGCCGTTGGATCAACACTAGGAGGAAAGATCTGGACCATTGAGTCTACGTCCAAGCACATAGAAGAGTGCACAGGAGATTAGATCTGGGTCTTCATATCTAGCGTGGGGGACCAATAGCCGTTGGATCCAGAAGAAGGTACGCGGGGTTTAATCCCTGGGAAGCCGTACAGAAGTGTAGAACTAATGGCAGAAACTTCACGGGAGAAGTGTCGAGGTGTCGTGAGCCGTCAGATCCAGAAAAGGTGCGCGAGGTTTAAACCTCGTAACAACAAAAGGAAGAGGACTCGTCAAGTCTCGAAAGTATCAGGACCGTCCATTTCGGAGGATAGGTGGCAAATATCTAGATCATCTCGCGAATTCAAGTATCAGGAGTGGGGAGGCGGAGTTCTTTGCACTTCACACCCCCGAGTCGTGAGATCGCGATTCAACCTGAACCGTTGATCAAGGAGGAAGGAGAGCCGTGAGATTTGGCGAACTCACTACATCGTGTATCGGGGTCTCGGAGGGTGAAGGAGTTGCACCTTAATCTCTAAAGTTGTGAACTGCAAGTGCCGAGGGCTTGCGTGAACACGTGGCAAATCTGTTAGGTGGGGCCACAGGGTTGATAGGTTGCATAACAACAAATGCCCAGAGAAAAGTTGAAGCGGGTGACAGGTGGTGGACACATGTCGGCTAGGAAGGAGTCAACCCATTGTTGACTTATCGTGTATCGGGGATTCGTAAAGGAGGAGCACGAGGGCTCAACACTCCAACTTGTGAAGTTATGAGTTGTGAGGGGTGCTAGGGTTAGGTCCTAGCCGACAGTCTCTTATAGAGGCGCTAACAAGGAGGAACCACACCTGTATCGCATTCTTGGGTATCGACGTTTGGAGAAAGAAGAGTCGAGGGTCTTCAACTCACGAACTCGTAAGTTGCGAGAGGAACTTGCGCTAAGACCCGGTTGTGGTCGCATGGAGACATAAGGCTCACGCCTGGTGTTAAGTTGCACAGAGTGGGTTTTTCACGAAGGACCTATGGATCAGATTTGTTGAAGGTTCTAGCAGGGAACTATAGGAGCCGCTTCGACTCAAGAAGAATTTAGAACAATCCTATGCAGATCTCGGCATGAGGGTTGGGGGTCTGCGCCACAGTGGGAGCATGGCATGAAGGTGATCAAATATGGTATGACAGAAGTTGAATATGCATGTCAGGTTCCGAAAACAGATGGGTCAAGATAGGAGAAAGTAATAATCCATCCAGATAATACAAGTGTTTATAGGATCAGTCATGGAAAGGCTAAATCAAATTTCTTCAAGAAAAATTATGTGTTAACTATCCAAGGTTAATCAGGGAACATGACCAGAAATATAATTCTCTCATGCAGGAGTTGGATCAGAGGAATCCAAATAATAATGGAATGCTAAAAATTAATATCAGCATAATATGTGGTTGCAAGTATGAAAATTAGACAAGGAAAGACTCCTGGATGGAGTCAAGACCATGAACATCCTAAGATAATGGAAGGAAGCAACAGAAAGTTGAAGTGTTGGTTATAAGTTTGATCATAGAAGCATGGAAGCTTCTACTATCATCTGCTAGTCACGTAACATCAAATTCATTTAATGGAAGCTATGCAGGTAAGTATTCTCTTTTGAAATTGTGTTGCATAATTTCCAAAGGGAAATTCAGGTAAGAATATTCCCCGATTGAATTTTTATGATACACATGATGGTGTTATTTGAATGCATTAACATGAATAAGATACCACTAGAGGTGGTAAATGCTAGAGGCATGTTATAGTTATCAAAGATTTTGTATTTTGAATGCACAAACTGACATAGTAGAATGTCATGTTAATTTGGTTATGGGGTGATAACCAAAGAAATAAAAGATAATAACTTGTTATAGGAATGAATTCCATAAAGCTAGTCATGTATGAGACCAGGACATGGTTGGATATGGAATAGTATGGATATGGAAAGGTTACAAACCACACAGGTACCAAAATATTCCTACATTTAAATAAAACTTGGACTGCAACCTTTTTGCTAACACTAATGAATGCCACATAATTATATTATTGGTGTAGTGTTCGGGTCGAAAAGGAAGGCATCCAATGAATTGGGAATACAATAGGAAGTGTGTGGGGAGTGTGTCAAGACATTGTCCATAATTCCAACTTATGGATGGTGAGATACATGACTGAGATAAAGAACATTATGTAATTCAATGCAGGGTGCATTAATAAATATGCATTGAGAATTGCACTCATGCATAGTGAGTGACAGAATTGGTTACTTAATGCATCTGTTGAATGTGTTTTGTAAGTACATGCATATATATTATTGCATGGAAATAATTGTTACTAACATCTAAAGTGTTGTTAACTCATGAAGTTGAGGACATTTCAGGAGTTTTTAGACATTGCAATAAGAAATTTGCAAGTCAAGTAGTCACGTAAGCATTGACTACAAAAAATTTCTTGTCCAGAAAAATAAGTAATGAACTTACAGATTCTAATTATGAACATGCATATGCATAGAATGATGAGTCATTATATTTTGTTAAATTGTTTGGTAATTGTGATTAAATTGCTAGTGGTAGGAAATTCTAAGATCACTATATAAAATTTTGTACATATTGCAATTGAATTATGATGTATAGGAAATACTGACAATTTGTTGGCTATATGAAACTTGAAGCATTGTGAGAAAAATAGTATGCAGTTTGGTGCTTGTGAAAAACCACAAGGAAGGTTGAATTCCTAATATGGAAACAACCAAGAAGAATTATGAAATAGAATTTCATGTTTTGGGGAAAAGTTGAATTCCCTTTGAACTAAGTTTGATTTCCTAAATGAATTCTTTTATTTTCTCTCATGATAATTGCATGTGGGTGATGTAGATGAGATGATATTCATTAAAGTTGGAATGTTGACTACAAAGAGTAGCTCGGGGAAGATTTTGATTGGCGACAACTGATCTTACGCTGTGGATCCCCGATGGATCTGGGTGTGTGTACACTTCTCCTTGGGTTGCCTTGGAGAAGGTTGGAGCCTTGGAGGGAGAAGTGTGGGGATAGGTTCCCCGATATGAGGCCTGGAGGGTACCTGGAGACCTTTGAGGGCAGTTGGAACTCCTAGAGACACGATGCTATGAGACTTCTTGTTTGGCCTATGTTGGAGCCCTGGAAGGAAGGTGCATACTACCTTGGGTTGTAGAGGCATGTGGGGAATGAGAGAACATTGGTTGGAGTGCTACTAAGGCTTGGTACCTTGGCCTAGACCATGTTTATATGGATTTTGGACCGTGGCTATCTTGGGAAGTCATTTCCCTGATTGAGTCATAGCCCTGCTCAAGGGTAGAAGGTCTTCTCAATCAAAATATAAGTATCAATTCTCTATTAATTGTATGTTGTGTATCTTGTATACAGGTTATAATGTTATTAGAATTGTTTGTATATATATTTCATGTATGTTCTAATGTTTCTTCTGAATGAATAAGTGTATGAGCAGAGTGTTTATGTCTATGGATTCATAGTCCCTGCTGAGAGTTTAGGAACAGTCAGATCTAAGGGTAGGTGGAACGTCGTGGATCTACAACCAGTCGGTTCTGTCAATGAGGTTTAATTGAAGCATGTAATAAGGAACAATGAGTTAAATGATTTCATGAAGCAGCTCTATGGAATAGAGAAATCGAATTTATGTTGCAGTATGAACACCAGAATTAGATTTGAAAGTAGAGCACCAGGTGGATAGCATGCTTCCAATAGCAAAAGATTGGAGCTTTTTAAAGAATTTTGTATTATACATGGTATATAATGTATTGAGGACAGCGCAAAAATAAGGGGAGCGGATTGTAGTATCCCAAGGCCGAACCCTAGTTGTAACTATGAATTGTAACATGTTTTGTAGGCTGGTGAGCCAATTGTTTTAAGCAAAGGATTATGTGTTTATTAGGTCAGAGAGACTAGATGTTAAAGGCAAGGAGGTTGTTTTGTACATGTAAATATTCATATTATTAATATAAAAACATCGTTACGTGTAGATTGAACACAAAGAAAGAGTATGGGGGACTAATATCCACTAGGCTAGGTAAGGGAAGGAGGGTTTAGAGGTTGGAAAGGGGGGATAAGCTTAAGATATTAAAACCAAGAGAATAATATATAATTATTATTCTAAAGGGTTGTAAAGAGGATATTAATTTATCCTAAGTTTCCTGAGGGAGAGGAAAAAACTCTAAGTGGAGGGGGACAAGCTCCCAAGAGAGCCATGTGTCAACCTGGGCACATGTATATCATGTGGGAAATTCCATATTTGTGAGGGGGCATGGGGATTATGGCCATCTGTCCTCACGATTTCTCTCTCTCCATTCTCTCCATGCGGAGGATTCTGGCCATGGTTTTACCCATTCACCCATGCACTGAGAAAGCACGCAGTCAACCAGTCCTCCATTTTTGAACCATAACAATACTAAACCTATGCAACAAGCTCAAACTGATATCTTACTAAACCCATACCCTGTGGGTTTCCTGTGTTTCACCATTTCCCCCACATCCAATTTCTATTTCTTTCATCACCTTGTCGTGTGTTGAGAAGTGGGAGTGAAGAGGTGGGTTTCCAGGCTCGTGGGAAACAAGTTGTCAGGCCTGTGAGCAACTCTCTCTAGGTGAGAGAGTGTGTTGAGGAAGAGAGTTCTCATGTGTGATTTCTTCTATGAGCAACTCTTTCCAGGTGAGAGAGTGTGTTAAGGAAGTGATTTCTCTTGGAGGGAGTCTAGTAGAAGCTACAGAGCTCTGAGAATTCCTAATCCAACATGTTGTTGAAGCCCAAGGATAGGGAGGTGTAGCAGCTGATGGACTGTGTGATAGTGAAGGTGAACACTCCTAGGGTGGGAAAGGCATGTGGGGAATGAGAGTCTATGAGTTGTGGGCATAAGTGGATCCTTGGAGGAAATCCTTCTTGTTGTGTTGTGCAACTTCCTGTTGTCCCTGCCTAGCCTAGGAATCCCTTGCCCGGTGGAGTTTAGTCCCAAATCGAGGGTGACCCACTGCTGAGAGTGACGAGCAGTGTGGTCTATGTCGGGGAGGTTCATGGAAGGTTTGCACACAGTTGGTGTACTTCAATTAAAAGATAAGTACCCATTTCTTTGTTCATTTACATGTTGTGTATTTTTACATGCTATATGGATGAGTATTTCATGTATATGTTGTTATATTTGTGGGTGTTTCCTGTGAATACTGCATGTAAGATTTTAGTGTTATTTTTGCATTAATCTATGTATTAGTAGAATATGTTGTTTGTTTATTTTTATATTTATATTTATATGATAATTGTTATTTCTATGAGGTAGAAAGGTCATCCTGTTGGTGGTCGGGGATGTTACAAAAATGGTATCAGAGTAGCAGATGTTTCTAAAGTGATGTTTCCCGGCCATTTGGGGGTTGGGGCCAGTGATTTTTCTATTTATGGTGATGAAGGATACTCAAAATCACCTCCTTCTACACATATTTCCAGGAAATATTTCCATCCACATCTGAGCTAATTTCAACCTAATTTCTCAAATCTATGGTTAGAAGGATCTTTTTCTTTTTGTCCTTATTGTGGTTCTTTGGGTTTATCTCTGGATGTAGTTTCCATCATTTTTCCTCAGTGTGGTTATCGATGTCGAAATGATTGCAATGGTTGTGAGGATCTTTCCACTGTTGTGTAGTGGTTTTTGAGTTCTTATATTTTCCCCCTTTCCACTTCTTCTTCCCCTACTTGGAATCTTCTTGGTGCTCCTTCTTCTTTGAGCCACATGGCTACCCCTTCTTCTCGCCTATGTTTTCCAAGTACTATGCTTATACACATGCCTCATCCATTTTCCTTGTCTTGAAGAGCATCATTTTCTTTTGTAGATGACTATGTAAACCCCCCAGATGCTTGAGGAGTACATCTAGGTTCTTGGGAGATATTCCAATCATGATTTCCATATTTCCAAAATAAGTGGTGTATTCCTATACACTCTTCTCTTGCCTCTACCTGAAGTAGTGCCATTGGATCCATTGGTCCTCTACATACCCAATAGGGTATAATTGGGACTTGATGAGGATTTTGATGTCCTCCCACATAGTTACTGGTGGATCACCCTCTAGCCTAAGTGTTTGTGTATGGATTTCCCACCAGGTTAAGGCATGGACCTCTAACTTCAATCTAGCAAATGAAATATTTTTCTCTTCATCTATATGGTGAATTCTAAAATAAATTTCTATTTGTTGCAGCCAATGATTCAGTTTTAATGCATTGATATCACCTTGGTATGGATTTTTGTTCACTTTTGCTTCCATATTGAATAGGGATTGTGAAGGGTTCACGACACTCAAACTCGACTTCTCTTTCTTGGATTATTTCTGTGACTCCTTTCCTAAGTCTCCCTAATATCCTATTTTCCCCTTCGGTTTGATCTCTAAGTTAGATCCTTCATCATATCCAAATGGTTCAATCTTTCTTGGTAGAGCCACCATGAGGAAGTTCATATTGCGACTAATGTCGACAACTTTCACTTCCAACCTCTCAAATATATCTTATGCTAGATCTTTAGATTTGTTGGCACCCAAATGTTTTGGTAAATACCACATGCATGCACAAATGAATTTATGCAGGCCTATTCTAGTTTTGCGCAATATCAAGTAGTTCCATGAGGGGTGATAGGATGTGTGTGCATCAGGTCAAGTTTTGTTATTGTGCACCAGTTCGAGTTCTTCGAAATGCACGCCATTTGAGTTTTGTGATGCATGCCAGAAATCAAGAAGCCACTGCATGCATGTCAGAATCAATAAATAATATTTGGGAAATATCCTCAAATGATTACTACAAGCAACACGAGGGAACATGGAACAAAAAGAACATGATCTAGAAAGGTAGTTTATATCGCCACAATTGCAAAGAGGCTACATGGAATGCATGTGGGTGAGAAAAGTGAATGGGACTGGAAGTTAGAGGAGAAAGTGGGGAATAAATGAAAGTGACATAGCACCAGATCCGAGAAGCAAATAAAAGGGAGCAATGACAAAAAAAACAAAATTAGCTTGTTAGTTAGTTGGTTGTTGTTTTGATAGTTAAGGGTATTTTTTTCATTAAGCTCGCTCTGAGCCTATGTTTTGTGATGTCACTAGTTGTAAGTTTGAGTTTGTCCCATTGGTAGAGTTTGAAGGTACATGCATGGAGCTGTGTAATGTAACACTAGGAAAATGTATATGAGAGAAAGACTATTTTTTTTTCAATTTATGAGTTGCTTAATGTATGCTTGTGATGATGGAATGAAGATAATAAAATTGCAGTAATTTTGSTATTATGATGTGTTATTTATGTGTCAATGGAATGTGTGTATTGTTGTTGACTATTGTTWGTTGTTAAKTAGTTTTCAATGGATTGTTTGAATGCCAAMCCGGATGGAATTTTGTCCAATTAGTTCTTCATCATCATCGAAACAAGACTAGATAGTGTTTGTGATCATTATGGCATATTGGGTGAGACCTTCTTCAGTCTTTGGCTAAGGATTGATATGTCAATTCCTTGGGGGTTGTTTTGGTCAAATATGGACGAACCCTAGGTCTTCAACCCTCGCTATATTAAGAAAGACGTGTTCAAGTATGAATGAGCCAACAATTGATTATGTTACCAAGACCTAAAAGTGTTGTATTAAATAATGAAAGAAAAGAACAAGGTGGTATCCATATTAGGAGGAAACTCAATATTGGTTGAATGAAAAGGAAGATGATTTTTCTCACAGGGAACTGAAGGTATGAATATCAATGTGAAACGATGGAAAGATAGGTATCTATACACTGATATGCATGAAATTTTCTTTGTTGAATTTCCATGTCTTGTGGATGAGTCGTTGATGAGCTAGACTAATAATAATATTTCTTTGAGTCCATCATAACTGCTAGTTTTGGATCAAACCATGATTGATGGAATAAAGGAATTGGATAACAATTGGACTCGAGCCATTGACTTATGGTTTTCTCGAGTGAAGGAGGTGTATATAATTGAATTTGTTGTGGAGTACATTGATTATTTCAATGAACCTCAAATAAATTTCATGGAAGGCCCTAGGAAAAGGTTGTTGGAAGAAATCCCAGTCTGGATAAAAATGTTGTTCATGGAGAAGGGGATGATGTGCATAGATCTTGACAGGATGGATGAGTAGAATCCCCTAGAGCTAAGGGGGGATGAAAAGGAAAGGGAAAAGTGAGAGAGGATATGGATCCATTGAGGAGGATCCAAATGTTAGTAACATGAGGTGAGGAATATGATGGACCTAGAAGAGCAAAGGAGGGAGAGATTAAAAAGGTATGAAAGAAGATTTGATTCAAGAAGGAGAGAAGAAAAAAGAAGCAAAAGGAATTTATAAAGAGGTGCACAACAAGGGGTCAATCCTAGAATGAAGAGGAAGGACAATGCACCAGGAGGAAGTGCGGAAGAATGTCTTGTGCTAGAGGGAAGAACAATTGAGGGTATCCAATGAATATACCAATAGTACTGATAGTAGGGGCCCAAAATATGAAGTTTGAATCCCTTGGCTATTTTGGAGTGTCACAACTTCGGAATAAGATGAGGCATAGAGTAGAGATGTAGGAGAAGGAGGATCCCCTAGTAGTGGGGGAGATGAGCTAGTGATAGTAGATGGCATTATGCAATTGTAGGTAAGAATCTCTATGGATCCCCACATAATAAATTTGAGAAGACAATAGAGCTACCTCCCTTCTGCATTTGCAACCAAGAATAAAAACAATAGACAATGAGGAGATTGGATTAGAGATAAGAGTAGGAGAAGAAAGAAGAGAAACGATGAGTGAACACGAATACAAATTCAACGCTACTTTGTAAGGAAGAGTATCAGTGCCAAGGCCCCAGACACCCAACAGTTAATTCGAAGGAAACAGATTGAGGTTGAGGATGGTGAATCAAGATAGTACCCTGAGGCTACTCGTGTTCCATGAGATGGGTAGAGATGATGCATAGAAACATTGGTTCACTTGTGGTGTGATATACTCTATGAAGAGGATCACATATGAAGCATTGAATATTATGTAGATGGAGACCACATTTAGTGATAGAGCCTTGATGTGGTATATGGAGTACAAGTCTACTATGCTAGTGGGACAAACAAGGCCCTTGATCAATATCGAGTGAGATCTACTAAAGTAATTATGAAATTCTAAGTGAGAGTCTCAATGTATTATAGATATTGAAAATATTAAGAAGAAACAAGGAGAATTTGTTTGGGATTATGACCAATGGTTCAAGATTTTTTTGGATAGGATGACGTTCCAGATCTAGGACATACAACATAAAGAATGGTTTATTGTAGGTTTGCTTCCCCATATCCAATTCCTTCTTTCCCAAAATAAGGTGACTACTTAAACATAAGCAATGGATACTTTGATGCACCTAGAGGCTACACACAAAGGAAAAGAGACATTGATAAGATTGGATCAAGTACAATCTCAGTTGGGAAACCTGACGAGGCAATGAGAAGATCTGGAAAATGAAAAAGTCATGTGGAAGCATGTATAGTGTGCCATGTGTCAGTATGAAGGAAATTACAGAGATGAGTGTCCTGTACTTGGAAACAATGTGGTGACAGGTGAGGCAAATCGATTTCCAGCTAGGGCTCAAACAAAATGGTGTGAAATTTGCAGGCAGTGGGGCCATGTACCACCCTGCTAGCCAACATTGGATAAATATAAAAAAATGCATCACACTATGTTCTACAATTTTTTCAAATCCATGGGACATGATGTGAACAATTGTCGGTCACTCTAGCTGATGCAATACCATACCCACAATGTATTTTGGGTTTAAGAGGAACATAACGGTGGTGACCGTGGTGGTTCTGAGAGAGGTGGTTATTAGGGAGGTCGTAGAGGAGGCTATGGATGTGGTCACAGATGAGGATATGAAGGCAGGGGAGGTAGACCCCCCAATTATTTTAATTGTGGAGAAATTGTCCATGTGTCTATATTTTGTACCAAATTGTGCGCTCTATGTGGGTACTGCTAAAGCCCGAAGCATGTTACAAAGGACTGTCCTAACTTCTTGAAGAATAGGGAAGAGAAGAAGACACATTGAAATATGGTGACTCTAGAGTCGCACAAGAATAAGAATAAGGATGATGAGGTTCATGTCCGAATGAAAAACCACATAGGCGCAAAGATAGGAACAAACTTCGAGCATGGTGAAATATGAAGTCAATGGTCATAGGGGAAGATAATAAAGGAACCGCAACCCCATCCTAAGTGTGATGCCTCCCAGTCAAAGTAGTTTCTACACAACAGGAAGATATCCATAGAGGAAGAAACAAAAAGGGAAGAGATGCAATATGTGACACATAATTCACTTGAGGAAGCCTAGAACTATGAGGAATTTCAACGAGTGATGTAGAGGTCATTGGAAGAGGCTCACACCCATGAAGAAATGAATTTTCACATGTAAAGGTCATTGGAGGAAGCTCGCATACACGAACAAATATAACATGTGACACATAAGTCATTGAAAGAAGTGAAAAGACAAGAAGATATGTGAAGCACTAAACAAAGATAAATCGAGGAGAATGTGCATGAGGAGTTGAAGCACACAACACCCAAATAAGCACTATGAGACTTGGGTCATGAAATAGAGATGAAGGATCAAGTAAGTAACTTCTTATGTTATTGTTAGAGATTGTTAAATATTATCGATGTTGTGAGAAAGTTGACACAGATGTCAGCAACCTACATGGCAGAATAAAGGACAGAGAGAGATATATCATCCCCCATACCAAAAAGGGACTTGTGCTGAGTGAGCAAGAAAAAGTGCACAATAAGAGAGATTAAGATGACAGTTGAACTCCTTAGTTATGAAATGGATGGGGTAATGTTGGATCTGGTTTTGGATGTGAACATCATGCTGAAGAAGTCATGGGAATTAATGGGTAAACCAAGTTTGGTTTGGTCACCTATT